>BOPP01000230.1:1565873-1585617 GCA_017312745.1 Gryllus bimaculatus | reverse complement strand
CGCGCCTCGCCCGCCGTCCGCCCGCCCGCGCCGCGCACGCGATGGGAAATCTTCCGGCCGGGCTGCGCGCGGAGGCTCCATCCGCAATTGCCGTGAAAAGGGGCGGCGCTGCGGCACGCGCCTGCGTGTCTGGCAGCGCGGGCGCCGTGCGATGGACGGGCGACGGCACGAGACCGCCCGCCTGTGTATTATGGGGCGAGGATGGAACGACGGCGCGGCTTACAATGGGCGCACTGTGAGGCGTATTGAGATGGCGAGCGGAAGGGGCGGCGCGACGCTGAAATGAGGAGACGAGTACGCGGCTGGGGAGGGGCCGAGACATGGCACGCACCGCTGGAGGAACAGGATTGCAATGGGGCCAGATGCTGAAGGCCCATTTACGGGCATCGCATGGAAAGGCGGGACGATAGTACGGGCAGTCAAAAATCGATTCGGTGGGGAGGCGTAGAGGATGGTCGGTATTGTTTAGGGGGGAAGGGCGACGGAGGTTGGCAGAGGTGATGGAGAAGCAGTGGCTGTGGTGGTGGGGAGGTAATTGTGGCGATATGATGCTGGGCGATGTCCATGTCGGTGGCGGTGGCGGTGGGCGGTGACGAGACTGTGGCGTGGCAGAGGCATTGTCGGGTGGAGCTGGCTTCGACGTTGTAGTTTGGCTCAAGTGGTTGACAGAGTGCTTTGGAACCGCGAGGGCGGCGATAGCGGGTGGTCGCAGCGTCTGCGACAGCGTTGGCATCTGCCACTGGTACAGCGATAGCGGTGGCAGAATGGCGCTAACTGTAGCTGTAGCAGCAAGGCAGTGCTACATAAGGCGCGGTAGCGTGCTGCACGTCGAGTTCTTCTTTGTTAGTGAAGAACTTTTCCGCAAAAAGATTAAGTCGATTATGTAACGACTTGAAGCAAAGATCCGCTTATTGAAACAATTCCGGTGCAGGACCTCCACGATTCCAGAGAGAATGGAAAAGAACAATCACCAAAGGGAAAATTACTTCTCTGAACTTATTTCTTGATTACGAGGCATGCACGAGAAAATTTGAAGCAAATTTCCGAGTTATTTACGTCATGCAACTTCGGTGAATATACAATAGATCATTTACAATAAATCAGTGAGGTCACATTCGATCACATGGCATCTCAACTAGAAGGTAGGCGCTTGGTAACAATAGAATTTATTGTTAACTTCTTTTTTGAAAACCATTTGAAATGCTTATTTGCCTTTTCTGGAACTGAAATATACTCATGTGATTCGCGCTACTGGGAATGCGAAACATTTAATTAGAGCCAAAGGCATAAAGGAGTTTCCGCATTCTTATCTTTCAGCTGGATCAACGTTTTTGAGCTTTGTGACGCTGGGGCAAGCGACAGGGGCCCTCAGAAAATTCAGTGACGCAGAGGCCGCAGTTTACTTTCTCCGCTGTTAGTAATTCTTACGATCACATACATCACCATTCCGTAAATGATGGAATGCTTAACATCAGTCCGCTTCATGGTTTTCTGTTCTTTAATACCAATGATGGGGAACGTAATTTTGCGGATGTGCTCTATACGACGAAAAGAATGGGAAGTCTTATCTAAGAGAAGGGAACGGCGCGTTTATGCGTAATGTCAGACAATACAAGGGGAACAAGCATGGGCAGATTCGATAAAGATTACAGAAATCAGATTATAAAAGCAGAGAGAACATCCTTGAAAAAACTACGATGTAGAAAGCAAGACTGATGTAGGCAAGTTTCTCCTTGTGATGCACTATAGTAGATTGGAACAAACTACCTGGCCAGAAGCACTAGAGGTTCTTCTTCTAATGTAGGCCAAATTTAAAATTGCTTCATTCCATCTAGATCATCTCAAATAAAACTGACATACAGACTGAGACTGTATCTTTATTCTTTTTATTTATTATTTTATTATTTATTTTTTATTTACTTTAATTATATTTTTATTATTATTACTTTTATTAATTATTTTTATTACTTTATTATATTTTTTTATTATTACTTTTATTATTATTTTTTATTATTTAATTATTATTTTTTATTATTTAATTATTATTTTATTATACTTTTATTATTACTGAATATAGATTATCACATTGTCTCACAGCTGATAGATTGGGGGGAAATTTTTTAAGTTTTCATTAGTTTTATGAGGTAGAGGTATTATATTGCGTTAGTAAGTATTATAAGATAACATGTCCTTAATACAGTGAAGTAAGTGTAGTGTAGTGAGCGTTGTATAGGTGAGTGTTTTATGTACATTAGAAGTGAAGTTTGAGATTATGAGTGCAGGACAGGTAATAACTGTGTTATCGAAGGATGATATCAGACCCTCTCTATCGACGGTACACACACGTCCTAATTGGTATAATGTTGAACATGTTTTGTAATGTCTAATTTTATGTGTGTATCATGTTTGCCAGCGAGCATTGTATAGCTCAAGCGAATATATAATAAAATAAATTAATCAAAAATCTACGATCGCTACGTAGATGTCGATATCTAGTCGGCCACTCGCAATCTTCAGAAAATTAATCTACATACGTAGAAAATGTCAGATATAATATTTTGTTAGCGCGTTTGCTTCATTTAATTTATTATGACAGACTTATGCCTTCAATATTCTTTTACATACTTGGATAAAAGTTATTTTTGTAGTTATATTTTTTTATTTTCAAAAAAACAATAATAGAAAAGCTGATAAGTAGTCTTTTATTGATAAAAAGTACGGCTATTTAGACGCATCTACAACTAATGTTCCGAATTGTAGGAACAGTTTTTCGCAAATTATTTGTTTGGTTATTAATCGAATTTGTATTTACTATATTAAGCTTGAAATTGACAGTCAACACTGAATCAAAAAAAGGGAAATGGCAAAGAAGAAACAATACAATAGCCTGCAGTTACAGAGTCCTAAATCGACATTTAAAATTCAAAATCGCAAAGAAAATTTACACATGTGAGCAAAATGACTTAATAAAATATAGTATGCAGTTCAGCACCCATGATTAGGTGGCAGTTCTTGTATCGGTATCAGGGGAAAGATATTTTAACTCTATAGTTTTTTTCTTCATTGACGATGCAAAATATTTCTATTGCCAACCACAAGTTTTATTCTTGACGATTAGATCAACTCATAAACCGCTGAATAAAGTAACAGAATCATAACCTTTTTTTAGTCGCCGAGCTTTCGTCCTTGAATAACACACTAACGCGGCCATTGGAGACACGTGTGTGGCGAGAAATCTGCATATCACGACCCCCGGCGACTAAGGCAGTTTGTTTTCCACGAGGTCATCCGCAGGTGTCTGAACACGTGAAAGAGACCAGCAACGCGCCAAACTAGAGAAGTGGCACGAGGAACGTTCGCCACCAAAGGATTGAGTAACCCAAGGTATCAGCGCCGCTGTTTACGTGTGTCGAGTCGTGACCCGGTATTCATGCGTCCTGTCGTGCGCCATCATCGCCGTCTAAGGGGCTCGATTCAGCATTTTGACGACTTGGAAGGAATAACGCGTTTCCAACTACAACGAACGGGAGAAGGCAGAGGAAATACATATTTATCATGTAAATGCCTGTCAACCATGATGCTATTCTTTCGTATGCTTTAATAACCTGATTTAATATGATCTCTCTATTGGAAGCAGTTTTTAAACACATCGTCTGAGAAATAAGCAATAGTGTATTCATAACACCACGACACTTATTATGAATTGTCGACTTCCTTTCAAGGTTATGTTCAATGAATAAGTTTTTATTACTGTTTAAAAACGTGTACTTACTACGTAAGCATATTAATTACAGACGTAAACGTTCATTTCCATACATACTATTTATAATTCAGTTGACGCAGGAAAATTATTTCTATGTAAGTAGCGTAACGCAACAAAAAATTCTTTTTTATTTCAGCTTCACCTCTTTGTCATCGAGCACCATTTTTCTCCGCAACCGGAATTGCTGTTACTCCGGGCTGGTCACTTGCAGAAATAAACCTGCGCTACCAAAGTCCGGGCTAACAGGAGATCACGCCTGTGTATATGGGGCGAGGATGGAACGACGGCGGCGGCTACAATGGGCGCACCTGTGAGGGCGTATTGAGATGGCGGAGCGGGAAGGGGCGGCGGCGGAGCTGAATGAGGAGACGAGTCACGCGGGCTGGGGGAGGGGCCGAGACAATGGCACCCACCGCTGGAGGAAAGGGGATTGAATGGGGACAGATGCTGAAGGCCATTTACGGGCATCGGCATGGAAGCGGGACGATAGTACGGCAGTGCAAAAATCGATTCGGGTTGGGGAGGCGTAGAGGATGGCGGTATTGTTAGGGGGGAAGGGCGACGGAGGTTGCAGAGGTGGTGGAGGAAGCAGTGACTGTGGTGGTGGGGAGGTAATTGTGGAGATGATGATGGCTGTGGCGATGTCCATGTCGGTGGCGGTGGCGGTGGCGGTGACGATGACTGTGGCGGTGGCAGAGGCATTGTCGGCGCTGGAGCTGGCTTCGACGTTGTTGGCTCAAGTGGTTGACAGATGCTTTGGAACGCGAGGGACGGCGATAGCGGTGGTCGCAGCGTCTGCGACAGCGTTGGCATCTGCACTGGTAAAAGCGATAGCGGTGGCAGAGATGGCGCTAACTGTAGCTGTAGCCGCACAGGCAGTGCTACATAAGGCGCGGTAGCTGTGCATGCACGTCGAGTTCTTCTTGTAAGTGAAGACTTTTCCGCAAAAAGATAAGTCGATTATGTAACGACTTGAAGCAAAGATCCGGCTTCATTGGAAACAATTTCCGGGATGCAGCGACCTCCACGATTCCAGAGAGAATGGAAAGAACAATCACCAAAGGGAAAATTACTTCTCTGAAATTATTTCTGAATTACCGAGGCATCACGAGAAATTTGAGCAAATTTCCGAGTTATTTACGTTCATGCAACTTCGGTGAATATACAATAGACCATTTACATAAATCAGTGAGGTCACATTCGATCACATGGCATCTCAACTAGAAGGTAGGCCGATTGGTAACAATAGAATTTATTGTTAACTTCTTTGTTTGAAAACCATTTGAAATGCTTATTTGCCTTTTCTGGAACTGAAATATACTCATGTGATTCGCGCTTACTGGAATGCCGAAACCATTTAAATTAGAGCAAAGGCATAAAGGAGTTTCCGCATATCATTATCTTTTCAGCCTGGATCAACGTTTTTGAGCTTTGTGACGCTGGGGCAAGCGACAAGAGGCCCTCCAGAATATCAGTGACGCAGAGGCCCGCAGTTTACTTTCTCGCTGTTAGTAATTCTTACGATCACATACATCACCATTCACGAAAATGAATGATGAATGAAAATGGAGGAAACACATGCACAAATGACAAGAAATAGATACGCTGGGTAAAAGGCCGTCACAAACGTTGATCACTACTCTTGAAAACTCTTACAAGCTAAGTCATTGTATGTGTATTTAATGACCCTTCAACTCTTACAAGGTCACTGAGATCAATGAGTGATGATTCAATGTGTTAATAACCATATTGTTGACGATGTAATAAAGATGGAGAAATGATGCAATGAGCGGGAGAGAAAGCGGAAGGATCTGGAGAAAACTTGCCGTAACATTACTTCGTACACCCACGGATTGGCTGGAGATCGACACCGTGCTCCGGCGATGGAAGGGATATGCACCAGTCTTTGCGCCAGGAGGGGCCAGGCGCCCCTTCAAAGGTAAGATTGTAAGTCGCTTGAATACAGAAACCGTGTTCTTAATACAGTTCCCTCCACTTTTGTGAGATTACTCGTTCACTGCATCCAGAATGCGAATTTGAAATTTTCTCCAAGAGCGCCGATCCAAACTCCAGGGGGGACGAAACGACGAATTGATGAGTGACGCGACGGCCACCTTCATTTTCACAGTAGAATTTCCGAAAAAATCCTACGAATGCTTTAGGCAATGGTTGCATTTTCAACTTCCTTGTTTTAAACAGTTTTTAAGAGCGAAAATTAAAAAAAAATGATATACTTATTGACCGTGTCTCTGGTAAGGATAAATTATGTTTCCAGAAGGGGAGATGAAACTCTAGGGAGAACGATCCTCGGCATTGCTACGATCAATAAGCCTCCTGACTGTGTCCCACGTGCAAGATGAATTGCCGAGCCCTACGATAACTCTCTGTTAAGCCCTGAAGATAGTGTAAGTGTCGCCCCAGCTTCTTGCTCGCATCGCTGCGAGAGCACAGCGCAAGTTTCTTGCCGGCGACATCCGCTCCGGCTGCAACTAAACGCCGTTCGACTCCCCCGGGCGCGCTGCATGGCTATGCGCAACTCCTGTCAGGATGAACTCTACACTATAAGCATTTCTTGCAACAGTTCAGGGTCATTGGTTGTAGACTCGTAACTGATGTATGTATGTTCTTGGCACAACTGTTCTTTACGAGCTAGGGACAACCAGCAGCGTCCTGGCTTTGCGGCCATGGGTACGTGTGGTTAGCACATAGCCATCCCTACGACAAATTTCTGGCATTCACAACCTGAGAAGTGAGCTTTCTCTTTGTCACACAGGAACACATACTAAGACAGTGCAAGGAAAGCGCACAATTAATTTGTGCCCCGACCGGGAGTCGAACCCGGAGTGATTGCGAGTGGCCGACTAGATATCGACATCTACGTAGCGATCGTAGATTTTTGATTAATTTATTTTATTATATATTCGCTTGAGCTATACAATGCTCGCTGGCAAACATGATACACACATAAAATTAGACATTACAAAACATGTTCAACATTATACCAATTAGGACGTGTGTGTACCGTCGATAGAGAGGGTCTGATATCATCCTTCGATAACACAGTTATTACCTGTCCTGCACTCATAATCTCAAACTTCACTTCTAATGTACATAAAACACTCACCTATACAACGCTCACTACACTACACTTACTTCACTGTATTAAGGACATGTTATCTTATAATACTTACTAACGCAATATAATACCTCTACCTCATAAAACTAATGAAAACTTAAAAAATTTCCCCCCAATCTATCAGCTGTGAGACAATGTGATAATCTATATTCAGTAATAATAAAAGTATAATAAAATAATAATTAAATAATAAAAAATAATAATTAAATAATAAAAAATAATAATAAAAGTAATAATAAAAAAATATAATAAAGTAATAAAAATAATTAATAAAAGTAATAATAATAAAAATATAATTAAAGTAAATAAAAAATAAATAATAAAATAATAAATAAAAAGAATAAAGATACAGTCTCAGTCTGTATGTCAGTTTTATTTGAGATGATCTAGATGGAATGAAGCAATTTTAAATTTGGCCTACATTAGAAGAAGAACCTCTAGTGCTTCTGGCCAGGTAGTTTGTTCCAATCTACTATAGTGCATCACAAGGAGAAACTTGCCTACATCAGTCTTGCTTTCTACATCGTAGTTTTTTCAAGGATGTTCTCTCTGCTTTTATAATCTGATTTCTGTAATCTTTATCGAATCTGCCCATGCTTGTTCCCCTTGTATTGTCTGACATTACGCATAAACGCGCCGTTCCCTTCTCTTAGATAAGACTTCCCATTCTTTTCGTCGTATAGAGCACATCCGCAAAATTACGTTCCCCATCATTGGTATTAAAGAACAGAAAACCATGAAGCGGACTGATGTTAAGCATTCCATCATTTACGGAATGGTGATGTATGTGATCGTAAGAATTACTAACAGCGGAGAAAGTAAACTGCGGCCTCTGCGTCACTGAATTTTCTGAGGGCCCCTGTCGCTTGCCCCAGCGTCACAAAGCTCAAAAACGTTGATCCAGCTGAAAGATAAGAATGCGGAAACTCCTTTATGCCTTTGGCTCTAATTAAATGTTTCGCATTCCCAGTAGCGCGAATCACATGAGTATATTTCAGTTCCAGAAAAGGCAAATAAGCATTTCAAATGGTTTTCAAAAAAGAAGTTAACAATAAATTCTATTGTTACCAAGCGCCTACCTTCTAGTTGAGATGCCATGTGATCGAATGTGACCTCACTGATTTATTGTAAATGATCTATTGTATATTCACCGAAGTTGCATGACGTAAATAACTCGGAAATTTGCTTCAAATTTTCTCGTGCATGCCTCGTAATCAAGAAATAAGTTCAGAGAAGTAATTTTCCCTTTGGTGATTGTTCTTTTCCATTCTCTCTGGAATCGTGGAGGTCCTGCACCGGAATTGTTTCAATAAGCGGATCTTTGCTTCAAGTCGTTACATAATCGACTTAATCTTTTTGCGGAAAAGTTCTTCACTAACAAAGAAGAACTCGACGTGCAGCACGCTACCGCGCCTTATGTAGCACTGCCTTGCTGCTACAGCTACAGTTAGCGCCATTCTGCCACCGCTATCGCTGTACCAGTGGCAGATGCCAACGCTGTCGCAGACGCTGCGACCACCCGCTATCGCCGCCCTCGCGGTTCCAAAGCACTCTGTCAACCACTTGAGCCAAACTACAACGTCGAAGCCAGCTCCACCCGACAATGCCTCTGCCACGCCACAGTCTCGTCACCGCCCACCGCCACCGCCACCGACATGGACATCGCCCAGCATCATATCGCCACAATTACCTCCCCACCACCACAGCCACTGCTTCTCCATCACCTCTGCCAACCTCCGTCGCCCTTCCCCCCTAAACAATACCGACCATCCTCTACGCCTCCCCACCGAATCGATTTTTGACTGCCCGTACTATCGTCCCGCCTTTCCATGCGATGCCCGTAAATGGGCCTTCAGCATCTGGCCCCATTGCAATCCTGTTCCTCCAGCGGTGCGTGCCATGTCTCGGCCCCTCCCCAGCCGCGTACTCGTCTCCTCATTTCAGCGTCGCGCCGCCCCTTCCGCTCGCCATCTCAATACGCCTCACAGTGCGCCCATTGTAAGCCGCGCCGTCGTTCCATCCTCGCCCCATAATACACAGGCGGGCGGTCTCGTGCCGTCGCCCGTCCATCGCACGGCGCCCGCGCTGCCAGACACGCAGGCGCGTGCCGCAGCGCCGCCCCTTTTCACGGCAATTGCGGATGGAGCCTCCGCGCGCAGCCCGGCCGGAAGATTTCCCATCGCGTGCGCGGCGCGGGCGGGCGGACGGCGGGCGAGGCGCGCGTCGCCGAGGGCGCTTTTCAATCGGCGTCAGCGTAGCGGCTGGCGTCGCGCTCACAAGGAGCGAGCAGGGGACGAATATTCCTTCATCTTTTCTCGCAAAACTTATTTTCTATTTACACTTGTAAATTGGGATCAAACCAAACCAGTTAAAGAAAAAGGCTTATGAACAGGTACGGGGTGACCGCGCCGTGTCCACTTTTCCTAATGCTAATTGAAAATCTTTCAGGACTCGCTTGTATCAAATGTAAAACCAAGGAAAGCACTACCTGAGTGGCCATATTTAATGTTCAGCGTGTATGGAATGTTAGCGAGGAAAATATGTTAGCTCTGGAATATAAAAATGCAGAGAAGCTGAATTCATGCAATCAACGATGATTAAATTGAATGATTACCAACGTTAACCGAACGGATATTTTGAACGAAAATATGTCAGTCCTGTGTGTGAAAAATTGGGGGTTGTGTTTTTAAAGAGACTGGCTATGAAAATGTTCGTCGAAATAAAGTGTCACCTTCCACTTTATCTGAAGGATGAGAGGCGTCGTCCTCAATTTACGTATCCCTTCTCTGGATCAGTCCCCAATTTATATATGGGTTATCATCTGTCCCGCAAAAGTCGCGTAAAAAAAGACTCTTTCGTCGCTCGTCGAGAATCCCCCGGTCTTGCGCGTGATTGCGCGAAGGTCTAGGATTCCGAGCGGACGGTGGCGGATTTGCGACACGAACAAAGAGTTGGTCGAATTAAACGCTGACTGGAGGATATTCAGACCGGTCAACTCTGTTTGCGTAGTTGTCCCTTGTTTCTCCAACCAATATCAAGGGGAACAGTATCCTAAAAAAGTAGCACGAGCGCGCGCTAACTTCTTCCTCCTGCACATGTCCAGGACCAGTCTGAGTTAATTGTCCCGGATGGTTGATGCCCTGCTGAGCAATCATCGAGAGGGAGGCGAATCCTACAAGGCGACTTGGGTCTGTTAGCAACTAGATCTCAAGTTCCAACGCGTGAGAAACACCGCCCCTGGATTATAACCGTTCTCCAAATTATGTGATTAAAACCATACCCTTGACGCACCGTTGGATAGAGGGGTTAGGACACATTCGGTTTTGCAAGTTTTCTTTGCTTCGGGAGGGTACCATGCAATCCCAAGTTCGTCTGAAATAAACAACAGGATAATGAAGTTAATGCAAAAGTGGTGGTATGAGAGTGTATAGTCTGCTTTTTCCTGTCATTTTTAAATAATCTTGGCACATAATTTTCTAGGATTTAGTAAGTATATCCCAGAGTTGCTGGTAAAACGTTTCGTAACACCGAAAAGCGTTACAATGTGTTCAGCTGCCCCCCAGTAGAAGTTATGTCTGGAGCATCCCAAGCTATTGGCGCTGTTTGTAACGTTCCCCTTTGCGCCGCACGCTTCAGGCATGCCGTGTGGTGGTGGCGCGCAGGGATGGGGTCGCCGGCGGGCTGACGGCAGAGCCCGTCGCGTTGCATTCAGCGGCGCGCGCCGCTCGCGCCGCTCGGGCCGCGCCTCACGTTCGCCCGACAGCGATGCGGCGCACGGCTGCCACGTCCGGGCTCAGAAATTCCGCTACGGAGGCTGTGAAAATTAGGCCAATGAATGGGTCTAGAAGGGGCAATTTTATTGGCCAACATCTTGCGAGATCCTCGGAGGTTAAGATTATGCGTATTCCGTACTCGGAGATGATTATGAGGTTCTCTACACTAAGCATTCTATTCCGTCATTTCGATTGTAATGCGCCTCCAGACTTCGCAGCGCAAAAGTTGTGGGTCTATTATTAAGTGTACTGTAAAGAGGACCAGAATTGATGTGAGGCTCGTGGAAGGACTCGCCAAAATTAACTTTGAACAATCTTGACTTTGCCTGTCCCTGAGAAACCTAATATAAACCTGGTGGCCTGCTTGGCCTGACCAGGACGGCCCTCAAGATGGAACGGGAGAAGAGGCAAACATTACGCTGTTCCCCTTATGTTTTGTATAATGTCTTGACCTTATTTTGTTGTATTTGTGCAACACTGAGGGAGTGCGCTGCTCTGTTCTCCGAATACGCCCGTCCGTTTAGGTCGACTTCCCTGTATCTATAACGAAGCAGCCTCAAGGCTGCTGGTCTCCTGCTGAAACGATGTGCTCAGCGAAAATACCCACGTGATACCCTGCAAATGATTGTGCTATGAAGACAGCACGTTCGCTGCTTGAAATGTGGGAACCAAGGGTCTGTTTCATGACTGCGATTAGAATAACATCGTTTTCTTGATCGTACCCGATACTTTTCTACATATTCCGCGTCCAGTGTGAATGCAAAGAAAGCATTAAGCGCCTACCATTAATGTAAGACATTTTTCTTACTCCATTGACCGCGTCACTAAGTCTGATAATAATATGAAGTTCCTTTAGTTATTTTGATCGCCATTCAATTGAAATGGCACCAAATGACTGTTTCAATAAGCGCTTTGTGCATTGATTACAGTGTTGCATAAGGAATTTTGTGATTGATGCGAATTATGCAATGATGAAGGACTTCGTCTGTTTTGTTTTTTTCACAGAAAACCACCCTGAAATACGCTGAAACCCCATACTCATCGTTTAATGTACAGTTCGGCAGCCGCTATTATACGGCGAAGTACTATTTCTGCATTAAGATTTATTATTCGAGCAATTATTTAAAATGTACAATAAGAAAATCATGAAAAATTTAAGATGCGTGTGGAAGAAGCTAAATTGTCTGACGTTCTGTGCGAGCATAATCGGTTGTGTGATAATATTTGTTGATGACTTACGCGGTCAATTTGTACTCAAACTATTGTTATGAGACTCTAAACTGCTGCGTTGTTGTTTGAGTTGTAGCTGTATAAATTATCAGTGAGTCTCTTTTCAGGATTGCCTGGTTATTGTTAAAAAAACAGTCAGTTAGAAAAGCCAGTTGGAGAAGCTTGCGGCGCGGGCGGACGCGTGGCCGAGGGGGCCGATGGGGCACGCGCCGTGGAACGCGACCGGCGCATACCTCTTCAATTTTTTCTTCTTGGTTCCTCCTTCGGCGAAAGAGCGTGGCGCAGGACGCCCAAGAATGGGTTCCACAGAAGGGCCCGCGCGGTCAGGCGCGGCGCCGAAAGCCCAACGGCGCTCGTTTGCACTTGCTGCCGTCACGCGTGTTTGCGATCCGCGCCCGCCGCCGACGACGGGGACGACAGATTTTTACGCGCGCCTGTCGCGGACTGCTTCGACTACCTGCCATCAGCTGCGTTCTGGGTATCGCTGTTGGTCGCAGTCAGGTGGCTCCCCGCGCATTGATCGCGGCTGCGTCGTTTATCCTGTTCACGGCCGCGTTGGTGTGGACGTATCGTTTGGTGCAACCGGGAAAAAACTAGGGCAGGTCTTCATTAAAAAACACATTATTTTCACGATGCAGGTGTGCCTAAAAAACAGATGCGCGTAATCAGTATCAGAAAATTCACACTTGTAGTTTTGCGACATTAGACGCTGAGGTAGAAGAAAAATAGGAAATAAAAAGAGCATTAATATTGGAAATGATTCACTGATGCAATTACACGAAGGTTCCAAAAGCATTTTTTGTTAATTATTTGTATTTTTATTTATTTGATGAAATTACTGCTTTTTTAATTTGTGAGGGAATAATTTGGCTAATGAAAGAATCGTATATTTTCGCATTAACTTCCATTTTCCTGTCAGAAACAGACGCGACAATTAGTGGCGAGGGAAATGTACGCGAATTATATTAGACTATATTTTTTCACGTCAAGTGCTTACCTAACTCTTTGAATTGGAAGAATGGATAGAAATTCAGGGATTTTTTGTTGGTTGTGAAACTTATGTGTACGACGGCATTCCCGCTTCTACACCCTAATGTTTTGATTAAAGAGAATTGTATGAAACCGCAGAGTCGGAGATTCAATTTATTCTACATCGTGTACACTTTTTTGGTGTTATGCTTACTATTCGAAAATACTTTTAATTTTACGATTTTCAAGAATGCGTCAAATTACTTACAAAAATGAGATTGGCAAGTAAATTTACTTGTTCCAAAGACAAAATATGGCCAGTTAATTCCTAGAAAGGGTTACATAGATAGAAATATATGTTTTATTTCTCCTTTTCATATCTG
Organism: Gryllus bimaculatus; assembly: GCA_017312745.1. NCBI lineage: Eukaryota > Metazoa > Arthropoda > Insecta > Orthoptera > Gryllidae > Gryllus > Gryllus bimaculatus. The sequence continues at coordinate 1,572,363 of BOPP01000230.1, read as the reverse complement.
TCTTCATAATAAATGTACATTTATGTGCTCTTTCTTGTTCAGGTAAGTAAAAACTGTGGAAACCACGAGAGAGAAATTGTGGCCTTCGATATATGTGAGTACACGTAAGAATCCCTTATAAATACATCCAAAAAATTTGTTACCGGAAAGTAATCTAAAATTAAAGAAAACATAATTTTTGTACATTGGATAATGCGTGCTATACGAAATAACACTTCTGATATGTAAAGTGAATCAGTGCTAATGGCTAAGATTTGATCTGCTTTTGAGAATACATTGATGGAATGAAACACACTATAAAAGACAGTTGAACTCCCAATCTGAGCTTTCAGTAAATCACAGGAAAGAAACAACAAAAATGAAATTGATTGGTATCAGTACTTCTGGATATTGTCCTTTTATGCGCTCTTACTTTGAAATGTTAGTAAACATCCATAAGCAATTCGTCTGAAAATTTGCCTTTAGTGCGCATGTTTTATAGAAGAAAATTCTCTCTTGATGTTATTTTTTAAGTTGAGTTTGAGCTAGTATTAGTTTCTAGAATTAGCAACGAAACATTCCTCAGATGTCCATATTTATGTCATAATTTTATAAGTGGAAACATAAATAAAGATTCGTGGTACATTTCACGAACAAAAAAACGTTATTGCCACGTTGATAAAACAATATTGCACTTGGCTTCATCCACCTCTTGACACCTCTCCGGACGCAAGTAGCCGAGGATCCATTTTAGTGGAAGAGCTGAATTGCCGTAAACCAGTACCCTCGTGCGCTGAAATTTCAAACATTTCGCATCTCAATGTGGGTTACAGTGTAAATAACTGAGGCTAAAATAAACGTGCGCCATAGGCTCTTTGTGCGAAAATATGAGCACAACGTGAGCAGGCGTGCGATCGTGGGTGGGGGGGGGATCGCGCGCAAGCAAAAGACGAGATGAAACGCAGAAAACCCGCCGCTGACGTAGGTTCCGAGGCGCAACCCGCTCGCGGCGCCTCGCGTCGCCTCGCGTCGCTCGCGTCGCCTCGCGTCGCTCGCCTCGCCTCGCGTCGCCTGCGTCGCTCCGTCGCCTCGCGTCGCACTCGCGTCGCCTCCTCGCTCGCGTCGCCTCGCGCGCCTCGCGTCGCTCGCGTCGCTCGCGTCGTCCTCGCGTCCTCGCGTCGCCTCGCGTTCTGCCTCGCGTCGCTCGCGTCGCCTCGCGTTCGCTCGCGTCGCCTCGCGTCGCCTCCTCGCCTCGCGTCGCTCGCGTCGCCTCGCGTCGCCTCGCGTCGCCTCCGCGTCGCCTCGCGTCGCTCGCGTCGCTCGCTCGCCCTCGCGTCGCCTCGCGTCGCTCGCTCGCCCTCGCGCGCTCGCGTCGCCTCGCGTCGCCTCGGTCGCCTTCGCGTCGCCTCGCGTCGCCTCGCTCCACCTCGCGCGCCTCGCGTCGCCTCCGCGTCGCCTCGCGTCGCCTCGCGTCGCCTCGCGTCGCTCGCGTCGCCTCGCGTCGCCTCGCGTTCGCCTCGCGTCGCCTCGCGTCGCTCGCGTCGCCTCGCGTCGCCTCGCGTCGCCTCGCGTCGCTCGCGTCGCCTCGCGTGGCCTCGCGTCGCCTTCGCGTCGCTCGCGTCGCCTCGCTTCGCTCGCGTCGCTCGCGTCGGCCTCGCGTCGCCTCGCGTCGCCTCCGCGCCTCGCGTCGCCGCGCGTCGCCTCGCGTCGCCTCGCGTCGCCTCGCGTGCGCCTCGCGTCGCTCGCGTCGCCTCGCGTCGCCTCGCGTCGCTCGCTCGCCTCGCGTCGCCTCGCGTCGCCTCGCGTCGCCTCGCGTCGCCTCGCGTCGCCTCGCGTCGCCTCGCTCGCCTCGCGTCGCCTCCGTCGCATCGCGTCGCCTCGCGGCGCTCGCGTCGCCTCGCGTCGCACTCGCGTCGCCTCGCGTCGCCTCGCGTCGCCGCTCGTCGCCTCGCGTCGCCTCGCTCGCCTCGCGTCGCCTCGCGTCGCCTCGCGTCGCTCGCTCGCCTCGCGTCGCTCGCGTCGCCTCGGCGTCGCCTCGCGTCGCCTCGCGTCGCCTCGCGTCGCTCGCGTCGCCTCCGCGTCGCTCGCGTCGCTCCGCGTCGCCTCGCGTCGCCTCGCGTCGCCTCGCGTCCCTCGCGTCGCCTTCGGTCGCCTCGCTTCGCCTGGCGGGAGTCTCCTCGCGTCGCTCGCGTCGCCTCGCGTCGGCCTCGCTCGCCTCGCGTCGCCTGCGTTCGCCTCGCGTCGCTCGCGTCGCCTCGCGTCGCCTCGCGTCGCCTCGCTTCGCCTCGCGTCGCCCTCGCGTCGCTCGCGTCGCCCGCGTCGCTCGCGGTTGCGTTCACCTTTCTCCCTTTTCCTTTATAAGAATTCTTTTCCAAAAACAAAAGAAAAACAACTTTACGCATAAGTGTTAGATTAATAAAAAACTGCTTTTCCCGTACCTCGTCACTAAATATTTTCATCTATGGAAAACGACTTTGTATCTGTCTCCGACTGATCAGGGAGTTTTCTTATAGCGTTTTTCACTTTCCTTTCGAAAGAGTTAACAGAACATTTTAAAGAATATTCCTTTTAAGGAATATCCGCTACGCTATCTCCTTCAAATGTCAGAAGTCAACATTATACCCAAGTTTCTGAAAGCAAGGACCCTTTTTAACCCTTGATAAACTCGAAAGCAATGACCGGTGAACAAAATGGGACGTTTCTTCCTGAGGAAGTCGCAGCGTCCCACGAGAAATGCTGGTGACGCATCAAGGAACGTCGAGGCTTTCGCCCAGGGGGTGGGGAGGCGAGCGGACAGTCCTTCAGGCAAATTTCGAAATGATCCCTCTTAGCTGATGAAAATAGTTTGTATCGTTTAAATGTTGGAAATTCACTATGCATTATTCATTTGAGAAATTACCTGAGAGATGATAGTGAGTCTCTGGCAAAAGAGTAATTATTGAAAATATAATTACATGTATCCTTTCCTATGATTAAAAAGTAGTAATCGGGTTACTTGTATCGTCCGTCTGTCCGTCACGCAGATAACCTCTTTGACCCACCACTCAAAGATAACTGAGTATTATTTGACGCGTCTCGTCTTCTGTGGAAACCGACAATTTTCTGGAAATCCTTCGAAAAACATTTTGAAGAGGATTAATAAAAAGTATCCGAAAAAAGGAGATTTGAGGATGTTAGCGCTTAGTGAGAATTTTATGAGCACCAACAGAGATTACCACTAAACTCATTCGATTCCTTTTCAGAAGACGAAACGGTTGGTTCTATATTAGTTGGAGATTTTCGAAGAGTTATCAGAAAAACACACCTTTTCGAGGGGGGTGGTCAAGTCATCTACAGTGGTGAAAAACTGGAATGACTATACTTGCATTGCCCAGGGGAGTAGTGGAATGTATGATGGTCCGTCTATACGCAACACTTTCTTGTTCTACCTGGCGGCAATTCTCCCCGGTGTGGCTCTCTGAGTCGTTAGCCCCTATTCCGCCACCCCCTGGTGCACCTTTGGATGATATAACAGATCCCGCCTGAACGCCAGTTACCCTTCACGGAACCCTTCCTCAGTTAACTGATCACTCCACTCTGCCACTCAGAGATTCTACCTTCACACCGGAGTAAATTAAGCGCCACTCACAATTCGGGCAGGGACAGGTCCCTCCTCTTTGCCAAACTATGGGCCACTGCAAGTCGAAGCTGTGCCATCTGGGGCCGTCGGACTAAGCCGGGAGGTCCGGGGCCCACAACCCGTCTTCTCACGCCGCCCCTTCAAGTTATCGACGAGAGCGCCGCGGACTGCCGAACGTACGTCGGGTCATGCACCCGTCGAATACACCATATGTGTAGTTTGGACTCCGCTCCGATGCCCCAGAGATTCGGACTAATGAATTCCATGTCCAATCCTGCGCAACATCTTTTTACTACACACTTGCATTACACAGCAAATACCTCTCTCGAAATTCCGCGGAGGAGCCTCGCTAAGCCTAGAACATTCAGTTTATAATTATTTTATTTGATATGTTAGTAAGGCCATATGTTCACGGAACAAAAAATGTGCGTGTGACTACATTCAGTAGTTGAAAATTAGACCCTCTCAGAATGGATTTAAAACCTCCAGCAGCGCCTCCCACCCACTTACGCGAGCGCTTCCCGTTGCTCCAGCCACGCCTGCGCAACGCGAGCCTGAGCCTCTTCCGCGCGCGCGCGTAGTTCCTCCCCCGGCGCCGCCACCGGCGCTCGCGGCCGCCCGCCGCCCGCCGGCCCGGCCCGTGACGGCGTCTCGGTTCGCGGAAGCCGGCCTGCGAGCAGCGCCTTAACACGCATCGTTAGTTCCTGCTTGCGGAACTAGTCAGGCAATGTGGGCCGACTCTTTTACGGGGATCTATACGTGAAATAACATGATTTTATACGAGTCTGTCGATTAGATTCTCTTTAATAGCGTTATTTGGTTGCTTAATATTCGCTTGCTTGAGAATACCTCCATAAATGCACCTTCCCTATGAGTTGTTTCACTTAGTAGTTATTTTTGTCTCATAACTGTTGGTTTGTTAAATTGTTCAGTGAACGGTAACTAATTCATGACACCTTTTTTTTCCAAACAGAAACCAATTACATACAGAACAAGTACTGTTAAACTATTGTATGCTACGACAAACATACTTTTATTTTTTATTGTAAGAATATCGACAAGTGCGTCTTTTGGTCGATGTGCTAGAGCTTATCTTCTATTAATTTTTTGAAAAAGCTTATATCTTAATAATACAGATTATTATCGAAAGCTCTAAGGTACCCAAGAAATCTACAGACCACCAGAAGAGCATGATTTTATTTTACTATTTGAGTCGCTTTATTTCATTTTAATCATAGATGGAGAGTGACAATCATTTCCTTAATATAATATAATATATATAATATTATATATTATATTATATATATATATATATATATATATAAATGAGCCAATTGTAGCAAAATTAAATAATTATTATGATAAAATATAATAATAATAATAATAATTTAATAATAAATAATAATAATAATAATAATAATAATAATAATAATAATATAATAATATAATAAAATATAATAAAATAATAATAATAATAATAATAATAATAATAATAATAAAATAATAATAATAATGTTTATGCCGAGTCAAAATAAAAAATTTAGGCAGGTCTCAGGTGCCCTTGCCTATGAAATGTCCTAGCCTAGAGCTTATACATTTCACGCGTCGATACCTGCAAGAATCTCATGGTGCTCTGGCATGCATGATTGTTTGCGGAACTGGACTCGCCAAATAATCCTCGTATTAAGTATGACTCTGCATTTTAACGTTACGTGTATTGTATTTAGTGTATGCTGCTAGATGCATTCCTTGCAGGAGTGGAAGTGCGTTACGGATTTCAGTTGGAATTAGCGATAAACTTAAAAAAAAATACTCATTCCGTCTTTCAATTTGAATATATTCAGGATCCTCAAATAATATTTTGTTAGTACGATTTTACTCCTTATTTATTTTATCAACAATTATGCTTATTCGCAATCAGCACAAGGGGAACTGCTAACTCTTAAATTTTATCTTGACGTCAAGAGGCATGGCGCCAGGATCGTCGTGCTCGGAAGTGCGATTCTACGAACCAAATGCAGAGGCAGCGTTTCTGTTATCGCGCGCGACGCAACCAGTGCTGCTGCTCTGGGTGCACGCGCTTGCTAGCGCCGGGTTCGGAGAACAAAGGTGCTCTTGACCATAACCTCCTCTAATAAGTAATTTCTACGCTTGAAAACTTTTGATTTGTCTATCCTTGTTACTTTATATATGGATGTAATTTGCAATTCATAAGGGGACGAGAAATGAGTACGACAGCCTAAAAAGAAACAAAAAGAAACCTCACACGTTGTTCTACGTGATCAAATTGTGAGGTACCAAAATAATGCTTCATCAATTTTAACACATCAAAATGACATACTTAGAAAAGCGGAAGTAAAACATCACACATAGTTTTAAATTAATCAGAATGGTTAGTTTGTTTGACTGTTTTTCCATCGAACTTAGCCAATGATACTGACCTCTTCCTCCCCTCCCAGGCCCCACCCTTGTGCAACCCCGCCAATATTCGCCTCCCTCAGTAGTTTTAAACGCTATCTAATTGATATCCTTTTTAATTTTGCCCATGCTTTAGATTAAAATATAATTTCAATTTTCATAATAAAACACTTCATTTAAACCCAAAATTTTGCATACTAAAGTAAGGATTTTTATGCTACTTTAATGTTTAGTATTTCATTTATTAAATTGTAGACAAATTATCTTTTTCGTTGCCAAATTGGACATATTATAAATTAAAGTGAAATCGCCCAAAAATAAAATTTACGATACCTGCCTAGAGAATCATGTTTTCTTATTATTATCATTAGTATACTAAAGAGTTTTTTCATCTTTTTTAATATTTCCATTTTGAGATACCTGTTATAAATTGGTGTTTTAAATATTAGTTTGTAAAATTAAAAGTCTTTGACA
>BOPP01000230.1:1541808-1565848 GCA_017312745.1 Gryllus bimaculatus | reverse complement strand
TCTATACCGATGTACAATGTATACCAATGAATTTCAGAAAAATTAATCCTACAATACTAAAAATGTCAGATTTATAGAATGTCAAATTGTTACGGTTCCTTCATTTTATTTATTATGACAAGACTTATGCCTTTAAATACTTTTAACATACTTGGATAAAAGTATTTTTGTAAGTTATCATTTTTTATTTTCAAAAACAATAATAGAAAAGCTGATAAGTAGTCTTTTATTGAATAAAAGTACGCTATTTAGACGCATCTACAACTAATGTCGAATTGTAGGAACAGTTTATCGAAAATTATTTGTTTGGTATTAATAGAATTTGTACTTTACTATATTAAACTTGAATGACAGCTCAACACTGAATCAAAAAAGGGAAATTGGCAACAGAAGAATCAATACATAGCCTGCAGTTACAGAGTCTGAAAATCCCGACCATTAAAATTCAAAATCCGCAAAAGAAAATTCAACACATGTGACAAAATGACTTAATAAAATATAGTATGCAGTTCAGCATCCATGATTAGGTGGCAGTTCCTTGTAATCGGTATCAGGGGAAAAAATATTTTAATCTATAGTATTTTTTCTTCATTGACGATGCAAAATATTTCTATTGCCCACACAAAGTTTATTCTTGACGATTAGATCAACTCATAAACCGCCTGAATAAAGTACAGAATCATAACCTTTTTTAGTCGCCGAGCTTTCGTCCTTGACTAACACACTAACCGGCCCATTGGAGACACGTGTGTGCGAGAAATCTGCATATCACGACCCCCGGGCGACTAAGGGCAGTTTTGTTTTCCACGAGGTCACTCCGCAGGTGTCTGACACGTGAAAGAGATCAGCAACCACAAACTAGAGGAAGTGGCACGAGGAAAACGTTTCTGCCACCAAAGATATGAGTAACCCACAGGTATACAGCGCCGCTGTTACGTGTGTCGAAGTCGTAACCCGGTATTCATGCGTCACTGTCGTGCGCCATCATCGCCGTCTCAGGGGCTCCATTCAGCCTTTGACGAACTTGGAAGGAATAACGCGTTCCCAACTACAAACGAACGGGAGAAGGCAGAGGAATACATATTTATCCATGTAACTGCCTTGTCAACCATGATGCTATTCTTTCGTAATTGCTTTATAACCTGATTTAATATGATCTCTCTTATTGGAAGCAGTTTTAAACACATCCGTCTGAGAAATAAGACAAATAGTGTATTCATACACCAAGACACTTATTACATGAAGTGTCGACTTACTTTCAAGGTTATGTTTCAAGTGAATAACGTTTTTATTACTGTTTAAAAAACGTGTACTTACTACGTAAAGCATATTATTACAGACCGTAAAACGTTCATTTCCATACATACTATTTATAATTCAGTTGACGCAGGAAAATTATCTTCTATGTAAGTAGCGTAACGCACACAAAAAATTCTTTTTTATTTCAGCTCTCACACTCTTTGTACATCGAGCAACATTTTTTCTCCGACAACCGGCAATTGCTGTTACTCCGCTGTCACTTGCAGAAATAAAACTGCGCTACCAAAAGTCACGCTAACCAGCGAGATCACGCGGAGGAAGTGCGTGTTTGTAGAGCGTATGCAACTTTCTTTACGGCCGCATCACTTTCCCCCGGGGCTGCGACGCAGATGGGAGAGAGCCGTCCAGGCACGGACGCGCGCGAGCCGGGAGGACGCGGACCCCTGGCCGCGGCGCGCAACGAAGGGCGCGGGTGGCGTCAGCCGTCGCACAGGCCAGGCCCGCCACGCCCACCGCCCACTCGGGCGCGCCCTTCCAGACGCCCACCCGCTATGGCCCTGTCCGTCGGAAATTCTGGATATATGTACATGGTGTTCCTGTCAATGTTGAAGAAAATTTGCATTTGGTCGCTGACCTTACAAATCAAATAGAAGCTCACAAACTCAAATTCAGAATCATTCAATCGAACCCAGCCTCTTCACACGTACCCACCTTCACACGAAGACACAGCAGCGCGCTTTCGAACATTGCGGCTGGTAGCAAAGCATTGCTTTAAATGGAAGTCTTCCCACGTGCGACGGATTCACGCTGTTGGGTCTTTAGGCGGTAGACGCTCGCTACGAGCAGCCCGAGACGACATCCGCGCCACCGCTAGCAAAGCATTGGTTTAAATGGAAGTCTTTCCACTGGGACACTCGTCGCGGCGTTTTACCTGCTGTGGTCCCTTTGCTCGTCGGCGAAACCTACACCCGCAGAACCCTTCCCCTTCTACAGCGGTGGCGAGCGGCGGTGGTGGCGGCGCGGCGTGGGAAGTGTCCTGCCGCTTATCAGAAGCGCACGGCAGTGTCTACGTCGGAAGGGGCCCAGAGTATATTTTTTGTCTATTCGTGGTACTGCCCAAATCTCAAATTGAGGTACACATCAACCGTCCGCCGCCACCCGCGCCTACTCGGTGGCGCCCTTCCACACGCAGCGGGTGGTAGGGCAGTGACAGGTGCACGCGACCTTGCGCCCGCCGCCCACTGCCCAGCCGCACCCTTATTTTTGCCCTCCCAGCCGAAAAGTTACAATATTTATAGGTGACATTCTGGTAAACACCGAAGATAATCTGCATTTAGCCGCTTGTCTTGCAAGTCAAATGGAAACTGTCGGCCTGAAATCTTCATTTGTTCAATCAAACCTCAGTTTAGAGATTATTTTCCTCTATTTATTGAGGAACTTCGTAAAGGTCACAAATCAAGAGTGAAGCTCGCCAGGCATTTGTGCAATTGCAAAGGCAATATCCCGAATTAGATGATGTTGCATGGGTATGTTGCAACGGCATCGGCGCGGCGTTGTCGAACAGGGAATGTCTTTGGACTCAATAATATTATTGTGATGGAGCGAATTTTCATGTAGTCCGAGAAAAGAAGAGGCAGACATGAGAAACAATGCTACTTGGAGTGTTACGTACTGCAGAGTGTTACACACTGAAATACACATTATTAATGAGTTTATGATATAATAGTTAAAGTTTTGAGTCCCTAAGGGCTTACTGTGGCGCAGGTTACTGTGGCAATACAGGTTTTTCATACGTACCCTTGGGGACAATCAATATTTGAATGGATCAATAGAAAGTCCTTGTAAGAGTACTTAATTACGAACGGAAAGCTACACGTGCCACAAAAGTACGTAATTAAATATATCAATGAAAATAGTGGTCTCCATGAGATACAAAACTACAGAATAAGAATTCCTTTCAGAAGAATGCAGGACTGATTGAAAGATGGCTGAAAGATTGCCTTGATTGGTCAAGACGCTTATAAATCTGTAATGACTCACAGCAAGACGCAGTAACTCTTGTGTCTCTAACACGTGCTAAATGATCGTGGTACAGTGCTAAATGACACAGTATATTGCCAGTAATATCCATTTATGTATTATTACCTTATGTATAAAAATACTTTAAGAGTGTTGGCTGATTAGTTGGTACGTCTCCAAATTAATGGTAAGCTCAATTTGGCAACTTATTTCCAGACAGAAAATATCCCACCCAAAATCGAACTAGCAGAATTTCTTCGGGAGTGCAGTTCACGAAGAAGTAATTCCTCACACGACAGCGTAAATCTTTCGAACGGAACGCACACTACTAATCAGATATTTCCAGCTCTTGAACCACCACGCTCTCTGACTAACGATCAGAAGCCGCCGCGCCGTGAAGAACGCGGTTTCTCCGGGAAAGGGAAAGGAGGCAGACGGGCTTCCTGGAGCCGCGGCGGCGCCCCACCTGGCGACAGGACGCGCGCGCGGGGCGGCCGCATGCCGAGGCGGAGCCACGCGGGCAGCGAGCCCTGACGGCGGTGGCGGCGCGCCAGGCACGAGGAACGCCCAGCATGCATCGACACGGTTTCAAAATTTCCAGGTTGTTTTTTGTTTTTGTTTTTGTTTTTTTGTTTTTTTTTTTGGTTTTAGAGTAAAATAATATTCAGAAAAATTAAAAACTACCATATTAAAAGACAAATATTTTAATTTTTCCAATATCAACAATTGCACATTCTTACAGACCACAGTGGCCAATGAAAATAAGTTAAGACGATTTTTCGACGACAAATATAGTCTGTTATATTTGCATTATCAAGAGTACTTAACCGTTCGACGAATATTCATTTGTATCATCTTCACGTAACCACTGTCACGTTAAATCTTACTTCGCGGACATTATTTTGAGAGGTTACTAAAGCAGGAATAAAAACATCGATGGTATTGGAGCAGTGTACTCGTATTATTAACATCCATGTTTTCGTTTCGAACTGGACGTTTCCAAACATCGGTTTTCTTGGCAATGTCACATCCCTATGCAGTAGGCGCCCCGCCGGGGTTTGATGGAATTGGAAAATTCCTTTCTTTTGTTAGATGTAAGTTACAAATCTTTTTGGATGAGGATACTGCTGCATCTTTTATGACCGCCCTTCCCGGCACTTCGCTCGCGGTAAAAACGACGCGGGGTCTCAGATGAAGGCTCGTCCCCTTTCCTTTACGTACAATCCACTTAACCCGGCGTTAGGTTGGGACCCTGCCACTTCTTTGCTAATCTAGGTCATAATTATGCGCATATTTGGATACAAATTCATAACAGAGACCTGTTTTCGTACAACTCATACATTCTCATTGCCCCCAAAATGGGGCAGTCAATTTGAACTGTGTATTTTCTTATCTCAACTTCTTACTTTGGAGATTTTATTTCGTTGATAGACATTCTATACGCAACATACGCACGTTTTGATGGCTCAAACATTGAATCCTCCTAAGCATGGCGTATCCATGACTTGCGTCGCCCTGAGCTAATGTATGCCTGTGATTGAGTCAAAGGAACGGGCCGGTGTAAAGTATACGGTGCTTGGTCCGCGCAGACATTAACGGAGCTATTAAGCAAAGGTTTGACGGTATAAAAGCACATGCCGTCTAATGAAAGCATTCACATAAGTACTCTAACTTTAGTGCAACATTGTAAACAAACGTCTGATGCGAGGGTTTTATGGTTCTTAATTGGACGATAATCTTGTGCTTACGTTTCACGTCGGTTTTATTCAGAACCCCTCCTACAACGCATTCTTCCTATCCTAAAATCTTACAAGCATTCAAACTTCAGTCTTACGATGTACAGGGACACAACTGCGTTTCAGATTTGTTCGAACTGCGACTCGCTGGAACTGCTAATCGCTACTAGGAAGAGAGCACGCAAGCACAACAGTCGCAGACACAAAAGAGTCACGTAGCTCCCATGTAAGGAACACCAGTCAAAGTTTCCAACACGCAATAAAGTTTCCAACACTGAATGTGCATAGAATTGACCACTTTACATGTCCTAATGACTGTTCACAGAATGGAGCTAAATTCAAGAGTTCTTATTTCTCATTTTCCTTTTTGTAAATCAAAAAAATCAAACACTTGCAAAGAGGGACGTGCTCGCAATGGACCGTTAATGCTACCAAAATGCTTAACCGAGATTGTAACCAACCACACGATGAATCATTGGAATATATTTTTCACTCTTAAGCATTAATATGAATGTGTCTTGAAAATACAAAAAAATCTACGTCTGTGAGAATTCAGACAATTCTTAAGAGTGTAGGATTAAGTGCAAGCCCCACTCCTCTGCAATCAGCTTCCGAAGACAAATGGTAGGACAATATTGTGAATTTAGTGGTAAGTGGAGGTCTTTTGCAACTATCCTCGTCTGCCTCTCCCCGCTGAATAATTTTCGTAAATCTTGTAAAATAATTAAATACTTGCACATTGTTGTGAGTATATTAAATACTTTTAAGTCAATCTTCTTCTCTATCCAAACAAAAGTTAATTTGCTTCGTGTATACCAAAGGAGACACACCAGATATGTCCTGATCACCACCTTCTCTGAGGCTAATATCTTCTATCAAAAGTACTTCTCTCTTAAATCTGTCGGGTTTTCATATGGCTTTCTCTATTCTCTGTATCTCTCAGTTCTAAATGCAAACTTACCAATTTCCCTCTCCCATTAAGAAACCAATACCCATACTTCAACTCGGATTTTTTTTTCTGCTAACATATTTCGAAAGTTCCCACCATTGTCATGGGTCTCTCAAGGCGTATGCCGGGAGAGCAAACGCCGGAAGCAATTACATACGTGAAGTAGCGAGATGTTGGCATTGCCTGCAATGAACACGGATCTTTACTTCCCGAAGCCACAGGAGGTGAGAGGATGCTAGACCCTCTCTTAGAGTTGGATGCGGCACGTCTAAACGTACTAGGTGCTGCAGCACACGCATTCCTCCTTTACAGATATTTTATTGAACTGTCTGTTTTTTGCAGAAATCGATCTTGCACTTGGTTTAACTTGTGAACGTCACAAAACACATGCCACGTCTGGTTGCCACTCCGACGCTGATATCGATAATGTAAATGTCTCCCTAACCGGCAAAGTGAACTGCTTGAATCTGCACCTCCGCTGACGCATGCGCACGACCCATTCGTCTCGAAGTTCTCACTTCATCTACAAGCCTGCGTTTATCCGAGAGCTGCAAATATTGCTATTGCGGATACTGGTGGAGTTGGAAATCTCCGTCACCAGAAGGCACGAGTGAACCAAACCACCCACGCTTTAAAATCTATAATCCTAAATTCTGGCACTGACCAACTTTTTGGAATAATACACACGTCCAATTGGAATTAGAGTACACCCTCATTTTCAGTCACGAGCAGACTCTGGTTGGTTGACCTCTGTTGGAAAAGGGTTAACACTTGTCCCTGTCGGGGTCACAATTACTGTAATCCATATCCAGATATCTCAAATAGATTCCCACTTTGAAATGTTCTAATCAAGGAATTTAGGAGAGAAAAAATTGGTCGGCAAGTATGGGAATGTTAATTAGCAGTTGCATCCATTATTGGGCTTACTTCCGTGATAACAGAAGCCATGAAAATGCATAATACTCCTCACATCCAAATAAAATGAAAGAAAAAAACACGCTAGAATAGTAATGATATCTGTTATTACTCACTTTATTTGTTTGTTGTTGTTTTTTCACCCCCCACGAGGAGTAAATTAACAATGGCACTCTGCCAAACTCGATCCATGATGATGGCCAATTCAATCCCAAGTCGCGTACTCAATAAATGAAAAGTTTGCGGTGAAGCCATGAGCCCCGTCTCTTTGCTAGCAGCCGCCTCGCCGGTGGCAGAGCCAGAGGCCTCGGGGCGGAGCCTCTCCCCGAGTGCGGCCGCTCGACCACGCGCCAGTATTCCAGGCGCGCGGGGCCTCGGCTGCCGACGACGCGACGTCACGCCAGCTTCGCCGCGCCATGCCATCCCGCCCCGTCGCACCCGCCGAGTTAGCTTGCAGCTGGTATTAGATTGCTGTGCAGCGACTCGCACCGGGAAGGCCTACCGTTCCGAGTTCCGACACCAGCTAAATAGCTAGATCGAATTCAGACGCTACTTGCAGGAGAATTCTACTGTGGACAGTAACATTTTCGTGGTTTCCCTTATCAGTACCAGGCGAATGCCGGAGCGGTACCCTAACAAAAGCACCACGAACCGCGCGACTATCTTCCCTTCTTCATCCTTGCCCCCTCCCCGCCCTTATATGCCACCATGTCGGGACACCGTGTGTCTGCTGTGCCCGGCAGCGGGAGGAACCTGGAGAGGGGAATCTCCCGCAAGAGGATATTTATGACGGCACCGGATTTCACCATTCAGCGGTCGAAGAACACTGCCTCTCCCGGGTCAAAATATTCATAAAAGAGACTATTGACCGTAGCAGTACATGTCCGAAAACATCAATCTACCCACCACGTCCCTCCACTCCCGCCAAGCCAGGGCACGATGCTTTCGCCGACGTGTCTCGCATTCGGACTTTTAAACTCAGGAAATTCCTACACGCGCGTCTCGTCCCACTTATCGCATGCATCAAACGCTTGTTTACGGAACCAGCGAAAGGTTAGTCATCATCACGAACAATTGTTATGCACGATAGAGAGTGGCGGAAAACAGTTTTGCAATGTTATTAAGACGACGCAAGAAATCCAGAGATCTGCATGAAGATGGAAAGAAAACGATATTAATTTTATCCATTACATCTTAATACATTGTTGACGCACACGTGCTAATAGTTTGCGAGTAAACAAAACTATTACTGAATGTTTTCTTTAAACTATGATATTCTGCACATAACGTCTAGGACACTAGCACGCAGAAATATGTTTGCTGAAAAAAGCAAAGAAGCTTGTGTTTAGTTGATGCAAAGGAGAAATGGCGTCACGCCAAATATAAAAAAAAAATCGTTATTTTATTTGAATATTACTTCTCAGATAAATCTCCTTTCCTCTTTTTCGACAAAATGAATCACACACTTCGAGTGTGAAAGTTTTGAAAGCAAAATCTTTGCACCATCTTATAGATGATGGCCAAATGATCTTAAGGTACCCTAGTCTCTCTTCCACCTGCTCATGACGTTCTACGAAACAGTAGTATAGAATTTCCTCATCGGAATCCCGGAAACCCATTTGACAGGGCTCTCTGGGGCAAGAGGGCACTCGTGACGTCATCCGCTCGGCGGCGTCCCACGCACAGTTCCAACTTTCGGCTGTTGAGGACGGTCAGGGCCAATCGTTCCCACACACCGACGTCACGTCATATGCCTTCACAGTTGCATAATCAATTCTATAATACATTTAGATGAATGGATGAATAGTAATCATACATGAATATGAACTACTGTTCACTTTCGCAATATTTAAATCCAAAATCCCAACATTTACAGTAAGCGCGACAAAATGGATTAAACGCACAAAGTAAGTTAATTTGGTACAAATTTGAAAAGTTTTTATCATGGGTGTGAAACGATCATAACATTAACTTGTAGATGAGACATTTACTTGCATTCGGTTTCTCGCGAAACCATATTCTGTAGTACACAAGCAAACAATTAACTCTATCAGGTATTTTCGTTCGAATATTTAATTTATTCACTATTCACAACGTAGGGATATATTTTTGTGAAGTTCAACTTCATTATATATGCTAAATACAAAAATAAACAATGCATGCTATTCTGGATGCTTTGATGCAAATAACTGCTTCTGTACATCAACGATTGTGATCGCAGTCATGATCAAATTAAATCAACTAGCTGATACTAAATGTAGCCAAGAAGAAAGTGTTGTGGAAACTACAATGAAGCAAAAAGTATGGCTGTAATTTCACAACCACTCTTCAACTACAGCGTCAACTTATCCACCGATTGTTGATCTCCTTGGACAACGAGCAATGTAGGAAGGATTCCGCCATTTCACTAAGGTGTTCACTCTGGCTACACTTGATTTTTAATTGTAATTGTGAGTAAGCATTCTGATTCCTTACCTCTGATGCAATCACCTTGTTGCCCAAAAAGGAGCTCCTTTGTTCGCTGCTCTCAAAACTACCTCTCATCGACATCTGTGCACCCAATACTTCCATTTTCGTCACTCGGTGTCGTATGTATTTCTCAGTCTCGTCCTAGGATTTCTTAAAGAATTCCTTAGGATGTTTTTTTGAGTTGAAAGTCAAACAGCAACAGCTTGCTAGTGTGAACAATTATCTACGAGTTCCACATGCCAAAATCTCCCTTATCCCTAGGTTTTCGAGACGACCCATTATTACTGTCGACGCAAAGTGTGTCTTAAATAAAAAGGTAGCATACATATTACCGTAAAGAAAGATAACATACCATACATACAGTTTCCTGATGAAAATAAACTAATTTATAGGCAAAAAAGCAAAACCTAATTTTGACCCGTCGAATTTCAAATAAAAAAGTCTGGTAGAAGAGTGGAACTGATAAAGACTATTGTTAATTAAAATGAGTTAAACCGAATTGGGAACCTTTCAAACCAATACTTCTTTTATTGCCATAAAATATTAAAGGTGGAACAATATAATTAAATAAACTGCAACAACTGAAGGCCGTATGTCCTAACCACTAAGAGTGACATGGGAAAGAGTGATGCCTCCCAAAATCACTGTTAACTCGCGCACATGTAACACCTTTAAAATGTAATTCACAATAAGTAAATTAAGTGAAATATCTTGAATTAAGTGAAATAATATCATATCATGTTATTTCATCATTTCATATCCTTCATGATAAGCAATTATGATGGAAGAGAACATAATAGCAGAGCTATTATGATGGAAGAGAACTATTCGGTCATTTGAGGGTCGGGCATTGACGTAAGAACTTTATGATCCAATTCAAGAGTCGAAGTAAAGGAATGATAATGAATTTTGTTCGGCCATTTAAATTCTTCCACGAATGTAAATAGAATTACAAGTCCTTGTGCTGAAATACTGCTCTTTTATCGCCCATTTAATGCCCTGCATTGACGTAATCACTTTAAGCTCCATCTCAGAAGCTGTGGCAGGTAAAGGAGAGAGGGGGGAGGGAGAGACAGAGAAAGAAGAAGAGAGGGAGAGGGGGAGAGAGAAGATTGTTAGTGATTCTGGGCGCGACACCTGTTAAGGTCAATAGTCCAGTAAGTGTAGTGTATGCTTTCCCTCTGGAGGGGACGGTAGTCTCCCCTTTCGACGGCACGTTTGGTAGTGTGTTGGTGGTCCGTTTGTTACGGTACTACTCTGGTATTCAAGTGGTACTGATCGAAGAAACCAAGGAAAACTACTGATGAGAGCAGCCGGTCGCTAGAATTCTCCTCCAGATAGCGGCTGAATTCGACCTGGCTGACAAGGTAGGGTCGAAAATCCTGCCTCTGTCGGGTCTCGAACTTACGACTTCCCGGTAAAAGGACACTGCAGTCACATCGGTTCCTGCCCAGAGGTACCTCTGGGGTGAAAAAAGCAGAGAAAGAGAAAAACTGACAAAGAGAGTGAAAAGTGAGGATGCGCTGTTATTTTTATTTATTTCTCCCTTAACACATCACGAATGATAGTAATTGAAATTTAATTCTCATATGCTGAAACACAGCTATTGGGTATTTGGGCGCCCAGCACTGACGTAATGCCTAGCATCCGCCTCAAGGGACGTCCTAATGGCAAATCATGACTTCGGGCGCATCACACACAGAGCGTGCGCGGTGGTGGCGGCCCGGGAAGCACCGGCGAGGAAGGAAGCGTGCGGCTGCGGTGGGCGGAAGGCGCCCGGGCGGAGCGGGCCACGGCGGGACGACACCGTCCAGAGCGGGCGGGGCAGGGCGAGGCAGAGTGGAACGGAGCAGAGCAGAGCGGGTTGAGAGGTCGAGATGGGATGGGATGGAATGGATAGAGCGGAGCGGAGCGGAGAGGAACGGGGCAAAGCCGAACGGGATAGGCGGAACGGCCGGCCGGGGCAAGGACGGGACGAAGCAGGGCGAGCCGGACCTTCCGCCGCCCAAGGCGCACCCGCCCAGCCCCGAGCGCGAGTGAAGCTCTCCGCGAGGATTGTCGGCTTATTCCGTGCGTTCGCCGGAATCTCCACGAGGAAACGGCACCCGGATTACCCACCAGCCCAATGCCAAATAGGGAAACATTACACAAAGGACATAAAGGATACAAGCTGTGGAGCTGTTGCATCACTCTTCTATGACGTAACTAATAACAGTAAAAACAATTGCCAGTTCACGCACTCAAGAAAATTAATATTCTTTAGAATTATTAAATAGACAACAACTGTACTATTTGAACACGAAAGTCACAAATTGTTTAACAACGATGTTGTGCTTCGTAATTGTCATATCTCAATAAATTCTAAAGAATTTCAAAGCGGCTGAGAAATAAAAGAAAACCAAGGATCTTCCGAAGATTTTAATTGCTTGCTTAGTACACATACCGACGCCGTAATTTAATTGCACCAATTCTACAGTACTTAAGGAAGATTTCTCAGGAATTTCAATAAATCATTATTTGGTACATCAACATTATCGCGCACAGCGGAACAACTAGTATTTTTCATAAATCGCATTTGAATCCCTTCACTATGAAACGTTAAGAAGCTAGTTGAAGATGTGCAATTCGAAAGTTGTCTTTTTTTTCGACAATGAACATAATTCAATATTTCTGTAGCACGACTCCAAAGGGAGCACAGATTTCACCAAACCGAAAATTAATAGTAAATTACTCATACGAAGTTAAATCGCTCTGCAACGTTGACATTAGCTCACTATTCTGTCAAAGAACATTATGTGCAATAAAGAGAAAACTAATAATGATTGCTGTATTACTGTCAATTGCCGAATAAATATTTTCAATGGACTTTATTGCGAGGCCAGAGCCTAAGCAATATGACCATTCCCAGAATGTGTCAATTATTAGATGGATACGTGATCTTGACAATAACATGAATGATGGAGTAAGAGTGGTAGGAGAAGCCGGGAAACAGGAAAACCCAGTCAATCTACACTGAATACGAAATATCCCGCACGGATCGATCGGAATTAGAACCCCAGACCCAGCAGTGGAAGGCCAGCGATCTGACAGCTACATCCCGGACCGCCCAGTTCAATGGACCGCAATGCTTTTGTGCCGGGATATCTCGATCCTTTTGAGTGAACCGCAGATACCAGCCTGCACCCTTATCAGTCGTCCGCATCAACAAGCAACGGTTAACGAGAGAATGCGTCCGCTGTGCCTTTGCGACCACCGGAGGCGGACGTGCGTATGGCGCCCAGGGCACGCGTGAGCAGGCGCGCGCGAGTGTGTACGTGTGTGCGGGCACGCGAACGAGGCGTGCGGACCGGACCGCACGGTTTCGCGTGCCTCTGCTCACGGGAAGCAGCGCGGACGCCACCGCAGTCCACGCCGCATGCCGAGCCCAAACACTGCTGGAGATAGCATCCATCTCGGGAAGAAGACAGCTCAAAATTAGAGATGTTACAACAGAAAATAATTTCTCGTATTATGTGAAATGGTTCCGTAATTTCATAACATTGCAACTACGGTCAAGGTGAATATTTTTCAAACATCTCTTGAAAAGCTCTCGTCAACACAAGCAGCGCGAGATATTTGAATTTGCATGTTTCAAAAATTCAGGTCTTTTTTTTTATAAAAACACATTTAGCATACGCGCACTCTACATTAATACATTTTAAGAAAACATATCTTGGTAATTGTCCAAATCGATTCCCCGACTCGAATTTCGTAGGATAGGTACAGCAAATATCGCTCGCTTACAAGATCTCAGATCAACAGATCTATTATCTCCCAAGAAGGAGAAATACGTCCGAAAAATTTTGAAGTTGAAAAATTTCATAAGAGATTATTTGAAGTATTTATGTCGACACAAAAAAGACAAGGTTCCTCCCCTAAATAAAAATAATGAAATTAAATTGAGAAATATACTTACATTGTAAAACAAATATGTCAGTTGTTCGATTAAATTACGAAAGTTTCTTTTCACTTTCTCACACTTACTTCGTAAGAATAGAAAGTATTGCAGAGAAAGAATGTGTGAGCCGGAAAACGGCGAATTTTCGACACTTTATTGCCGGGCCCAGACAACAAAGAGTGGATAAATCTTGTTTCTATATACATTTAGTAAATTACTCCCTTTAACACAATAGCGTAGTCAGAACCCATTTTTGTGGGATCTTGATACTGAAATACCGATCGGCGGCAAAACATATCTATATCCCTCTGATCATCCCTCGCGCCTTAACCATTCAGCCAATTTATTCCAAAACTGATAGTCGCGGATCGATCTTAATAAACTCCGTCAGTCTGTTTAAGAACAATGCTAGTGGCTAATTCGTAAGTAGGATTTTCACCAATTTTGATATTCCCAGATTTATCTCACTGATGTCACAACCCTTTGATTTTGAAATGGATTTTGTTTTTTGGGGGTACCTTATAAAAAGGTTCAACATTTTGAAACGGCTACACTCTATTTTTAAATTTCCTCTAGTAGGTCAAAAATTGCGTAAAGAAAGAACGTAGTTTACATTTTTGTTGCACTCCATGAATTTACGAAAATTGCAATAATTTAAAATTTGTGCGGCCTCTTCCTACAACTACTAATATAAAGAATGGACATTTTTCCTTAAGGAAATTCGTTCATCAACAATAGATCTATTTATAAAGCCACGTTTAATTTTTCGAAAATAACTACTTTTTGCGAAATTTTGTGTAAAACATTGGCAATTTTAAAATTTTGAATTACAATGTGACAATTATATTATTGACGTGTTTTTATTTGTAAAAGTCAGAGATAATTATCGTTTCTATCATACTGATTGAAGTGGACTTTAATCAAGTTATAGCTGAGGTGTTAGCAGGCAGAAATTGCAATGTTTCAATATTACGTAGCAGCTTCCAATAATACGAAAAAGTATGTGCAGTTGTAAGAGGTAAAACTTGTCCTTCATTGCAGTCCCCCAAATACGTTATCCCATTTCGTGTTGAAATATAATTTTCCTTTGATGAAATTATTGTTTTATTTGCTATGACTTACACAAATACAAATTACTGCTTTCGCACATTGTAAAAACGCATAATTATCATCAATTTCATCTTGCAAATTAATCATTACATTCTGCTTATTTGGGAAACATCACGGATTTTGAATACAGAGGTTTTAAGTTTTTAATTTCTCTTTGATATTTCTTCTAATTTTTTATTCGTGCTTCAACGTGAAGGAACTCCAAGCATTCTCATATGGTGGTTAAATTTACGATAACTGACTTGATATAGGTTGACTACGTGTAGTTAATTTCCGCGAAAATGTTAAGTCATAAATATCACATTGACAGAACGATGGAATTAGTTATAACATTTTGAATTAGGAAACAATATTACGTCGGCGAAACACGGCATTAATGAATTTTCCTGCACACCCCCAGTGCCATATAATACATTACTGCCAAGGCCCATTCGCCACCCACTGCTGCATTGGGAAGCTTCACGGGTGGCCGGTTGGTGCTGTGTCGTGCGTAATCGCCACCGGTTGTGTCGGCGACCACAAATTGGAAATCAATGAGCGGACGGGTCAGGGAAATTCACGGAAGAGTGCCAAGGAATAAATATTCATGCACTACTTACAGTTCAACAAGTGCGACCAAAGTAGCATTGATCCGGTAATTTAGGCAGCAGAGGCAACTCTTGATAATACCCTACCGGAAAAAATAACTCTCCAAAATGCAACTAAAATGACTCACAATTTGTCTATTTTCGAGACATCAAGAGTCAAGTTTTGTGGATACATTAAGCGATTCCCCCCACTTCACAAATTCAAGTGAAATTGTTACTTAGGATGGATTGTATGACGTTAATAACGCTCACGTTACAGAGCATGATTTTCGTTCATAATCATTCGGAATTTTACTCATTCAAAAAATAAACAACATAAAATATACGTATCAAATTTCAGCTAATTTTAGTGTTTGAAGTTGTAAGAATTGACAGAGAGTTTCTCTTTTTCTTTCAAACAGCTCATTACAAAGAGCAAAGCACAACGTACGATTACAATTCATCGTGGGCGGTAGAGCCGGTAGTGACGTACGAATGACGTAAAACTGGCCCCTATTACGTATGCTATACAACATTCACAACTACGTTGTGTGACTACCATATAACGTAACAAACAGAACACCAATATCCTACCTGAGTTTCATCTCAACTACAAAAATGCATATACGTCATACTAGTTCAGTTTACATATAGTTAATCTTTCATGGCCATATCTCCAGATATGGTTTTAGTCCACGTAATGGATCTCTAGAGCTTATCCAACAGGAACTGTACTATATTATCAAAATGAAAGACTTGAACATTTCTGCAATAATTGAGGTAATTTTCAAATTAATGGCTTTCCGCCGCAGAAAAAAAGAATATGCCACGATGATGAGTGGATTGAAGCTTACCTGAAGACAAACCGAAATGGATGGACGTTATTGGAAATATAAATTAATAAATACAAAATAGCTTTAAAAAATTACTTACAGGTGAAAAATATGGTAATTCCGTTCCAATGCTATGCAAGTTTCAATGTTCAAATCCATATTTCATAAACAATAGAAATGAATTAAACAAGTTCAATATCACTAAACTTTGTGTTATTTTGTGGTTTATATTTTGAAAAATAGTGTCTTGTATGTACTACGTACTATTACAATTTACCGTCAATGATTACGACATACACAGATTTTTTTTTACATTTTTCTGAAGAAACTAGTAAGAGCAAAAGCATCATCATATTCGATAAGTATACAATAAATGTAAAAATTAAACAATGCAACGCGCATAAAGAATTTATTTAATATGTAATTACAAAATAAAAAGTACAATAACATTTGTTATTCTGCAACAGGGCCCTAACAAGCGGACGCTTGCAAAGGGGTTTACATCTTTTAGTTGTAAATTGATAAGTGCAATGGAAATATTGTATTGACTGATTCTTCATTGCATTTACGAAATATAATGTAATTGTACTTCACGTATGTGTGTGAATTCTAACCTGAAATACTATTTTTATTGTTCACATATTCACATTCCTCATTTTGCTGAAATTATATATCCAGTTCACACTAACAATTATTCCCAAAACAAATAGCACGTATAACGAATATTAAATTTACTCAAAACGCTTCTGGTTTTCCCAACTTCAAACATGTCTGGAAAATCCAGCAAATTACTTCTTGGAAAAAAAAATGCAAACTTTATTCGAATGACCAAAACGTTACTCGAGTGCATTTATGAAAAAAGAAAGATATGGAAATCAAATTAGTAAATACAGTTACATTAGTTATGTGGTATCGTCAGGTCTTGACGCATTGATCGGCGTCAAGTTTTCTAGTAATTGCACAATGCAAGCGATAAAGAGAAAGGGCAAGTAAGCAAGGTGAATGAACATCAAGATAGCTCTGCTGGATCTCTTCGAAACAATCTCCGAGTATCCTGAATAAACATGCTATGCACTTTACACTAACAAGAGAGTAATCCTAAGTCAAGTTAACCAATGCAAATAAGGAAAGCCCAGCGCGAAGAGACGTCACTAATATTTGCACAGGACGTAAAACGTAAGCGATCCTCTTTGCTTCCTGCGATCATTGGCATATTTTAACTTCCAACTTCCCCAGTGAGTCAGAGTCTTCAAACAAAACAAACAATCAAACAAAAAAGACGCCTCTTGTCGGATCACTCACGCTGTGAAATTGCACCCAGATTCGCGATATTAGGCTGCGGCTACATTCTTAAATGAGGAACTTTTCAAACCTCACCATTCTTGAAACGAAAGACTCTAAAACAAACAGCATCATTAAGATTGTGGATGGCATTGTAAGCGAATTGTGGTGAATCGGGAATCGATCACTTAATGACGTCGCACTAATCCTTTCGCTTCGGCGGAAGGTGGGGACGTTTCGCTGGGGGTCACAAGGAGGGAGATCTGTAGGGCAAAATAGATCTAACGAGAAAAGAAACATGTCTGCGCAGGAATCTTTTGGTTTTTTGCTGAGTAGTACAGCTGACAATCAGCACTTCTAAACCACATTTTCAGGTAATTCCGTTGAATATCACCTTAACCCGCTTCGCTGGGCTTGCATAGTTGAATCGCGAGCAGTGCAATACCGGGTCGCCTATTGAGCTAAGTATAAGGATCAGAGAGGACGTTCGCGTAGTCAGGCTGTTGGTTCCCATTGAGTGTCAGCGCATATGCTGACATGTGCCCCCTGAACGAACGCCGCTACACGCGTTGCACAGAGCGTGGGGGCCAGTTGACGGCTCCAGAGCCACTCGGAAATTTGGTAAAGAAAAGTAGTAATAACAGGTGATACATAATAGAGTTCTTCAAATATTTTGTGTTGACAGATTCTAAACCATGCATAGGCTGACAACATAATTGTTCCATTTCAGAAACCAGAATCACTGAATGCTGCTAGAATGCGCCAGCCGATGTTACCAGTTTTCCTCCAATTTGCTACAACCAAATTCTCTCCAAACCTACTCTCTCTCACCAAATTCAAGCGGCCTATTTTCAAGCCCAAACAGTTACCTCGCTAATTTCACATCTGCATTATATGCATACTATTGGCGAATAAAAGCACGTTGCATCTAATACTAGAAGGATCAATGAAATCAAATCTGCTAAAATAGCTAGACGCTTAACAAATGCTTCCGTTTTCATTTTGCTGCGAATTTTCTGAAAACTGAATTGCACTGTTTGACATATTCATCATTACCATAATCGACATTATCACTCGGCGTTTAACGTCATTACACACTTTGTAATATTATTAAAAATATATTAGTTGACGTCCTTTCAAATGACAAATAGAGAAAATATATCGATGGTGCATTGCATTTTATGGCTAGTACGATTCGCAATGATCAACTCGTGTCAACTACTTCCATTTTTCACAATTATATGATTAGAGCCAGACTAATTTTCATATATCAGGCTTCGTTTGACAAATACTCAAACTTTGGATTTATCATCCTAACAATTTATCTACTACATTTTGATTACAATAGAAACGTAGTAATTAGACAATACTACATAATGTTAAATAGTCTCACACGCGATGGTAAATTTAAAGCCTGGTGATTAAGCCACCACTCATCTGTTGACATGAACTAACATCCAACGTCTCCGAGGCGTGTGTAAACGACTCCCACTCGCGCAAGTGTGGCGTTTCCGGAATGACTAACGCCGGTCGCTGATCACGAAGCCCTGATCGGATCTGCGCCCGTTGAGTGTCCCAGCGACGTCGCCGCGGCCGCCGCGTCACCGCACTTCCGACCATGACCAACCTCACTCGGCACAGCCCACATCCTCGAGAGCAAGCGGCACTCCAAGCCACGGGAGGCGACACTCACTCCCCTCCACTAATCTGGTCACGAAAAATTTCTTCTTGAAATGCCGCCCCTTCTGGCTTTAGGGTAAATGTCCCGACACTAGTACAATTTGTAGCCACAACGTGGCAGCCCCCAAAGATAAGTTAAAATTTACATTTCTACCAAGAACGTCTAACACAAAAGTCCGATTTTTGATCTGTAAACGGCATTTGACGCCATTTTTAAAATAGAATTTAAGCTACGATCGGGCTTTTTCCAAAATTCTAACAAAAACGCGATTTGAAATTAGTTCTCAAACTTCGAGAAACAAATTTAAAAATGTGGCCTTATAACGCGATTTGGCGACACGCTTCCTGAATCCAACGCCCCTGGACAATCATGCAAATTAGGCACGAATAGAGAGCGTCGGGTAAAGTGAAATTTTACGAAACACCTACGTCCTCCCCCCCACTTCCCCTGCGGCGCCGTTACTCACCCACCGCCCGTTTGGAGCACTCTCAGCGCCAGGTGTGGCCACGGCCAGGGCCGCGTCGTGCGGCCGACCCTCCCCCAGCCGGGTACTGCGGGACACGCAAGCCACACACTCGGTTTATGCGTTCGTCACTTTGCATCTCAATCTATTTTGCCACGGATATCAAATTAGAGATGCTATACTACTATTAGAGACCGTTTACCTCGGTCTGTATAACTTTCTTTTTCACATATTTTCGTCTTCCCTCGTATACCATTTTAAAATTTTTTGATGCATTACTCAAAATATTGATTCCGATTCTTAACTATTTTTTTAAAAAAAAGGAACGAATTGTGTAAATATCAGCATTATTCCATCTCACATCTTATTTTAGATATATTTTACTTCTAAGGTCTTCTGTTATCACTCCGCCTTGGTCTATGATCTTCCGTTGTCAAATACCGTAAAAAATGAGCGGAGTATACACACGAGCTCTTTTATCCTACAACTCGATTTTTGATCTCAAAACGACGTTTATCTGCTTTAAAGAATTCATCTTGCTAATCTCTTTTCCCTCGTAAAATAGCCGAAACTAATATTAAAAAGGTTTTCGTACTTTCGGACAAATTTAAAAAATGCATTATCTTGGCTGTCCGGGTGACGTCGCGTCGAAGGCTGTTTTGACGACGTTTCGACCATTTTGTCGTGGTCATCCTCCGGGCTAGGATGCCCATACATAAGATGGTATGGACATGGAAAGACTACGACAAGATGGTCGAAACGTCGGCAACAATCTTCGACGCAGTGTCGCCCGGACAACCAAGACCTTGCACATGACTCTGGCCGAGGAAGCCTACGACTTCAAATTTTAAAAAAGTGGTAAAATAGCGGTCAGGCGAGCTGTATCCAGACTCCATCGCCGCAACAAGCATCGACGCAAGACAGTATGAATCATGACTTATCCCAGCTTACTTGGTAAGTTATTTTCATATAAAATAAATTTGTTATATTTGTATACTTATGAAGGGAATAAATAATTCACGACGTCGATCAAGTAGGGGATCGACCCAGCGAGTCGATCAAGTAGGGAATCGACCACAGCATGTCGATCACGTAGGGGATTGACCCAGCAAGTCGATATATTAGAGGATCGACCCAGAAACTCGAGAAAGTAGGGGATCGACCCAACAAGTCGATCTAGTGAGGTATCGACCAAACAAGTCGATCTAGTGAGGTATCGACCCAACAAGTCGATCTAATGGGGTATCGACCCAGTAATTCGATCAAGTAGGGGACCGACTCAGCAAGTGGATCAAGTAGGGGATCGACCCAGCAAGTGGATTAAAAGGGGATCGACCCAACAAGTCGATCAAAAGGGGATCGACCCAACAAGTCGATCAAAAGGGGATCGACCCAACAAGTCGATCAAGTGAGGGAAGGACCCTGCAAGTCGATCAAGTGAGGGATGGACCCTGCAAGTCAATCAAGTGGGCGATGGACCCTGCACGTCGATCAAGTGGGGGATGGACCGTACACGTCGATCAAGTGGGGGATGGACCTTGCACGTCGATCAAGTGGGGGTTCGACCCTGCAAGTCGATCAAGTGGGGGATGGACTCTGCAAGTCGATCAAGTGGGGGATGGACTCTGCAAGTCGACTTGCAGAGTCCATCCCCTACTTGATCGTCTTGCAGTGTCCATCCCCTACTTGATCGTCTTGCAGAGTCCATCCCCTACTTGATCGTCTTGCAGAGGTTATCCCTACTTGATCGTCGTGCAGAGTCCATCCCCTACTGATCGACTTGCGGAGTCCATCCCTACTTGATCGACTTGCGGAGTCCATCCCCTACTTGATCGACTTGCGGACTCCATCCCCTACTTGATCGACTTGCGGAGTCCATCCCCTACTTGATGGACCTGCGGAGTCATCCCCCTACTTGATCGACTTGGGGAGTCCATCCCCCACTTGATCGACTTGGCAGAGTCCATCCCTCACTTGATCGACTTGCGAGTCCAATCCCCCACTTGATCGACTTGCAGAGTATCCCATGATCGTCTGAGAGTATCCCCTACTTGATCGTCGTGCAGAGTCCATCCCCTACTTTGATCGATCATGCGAGTCCATCCCCTACTTGATCGACATGCAGAGTCCATGCCCCTACTTGATCGACATGCAGAGTCCATCCCCTACTTGATCGACATGCAGAGTCCATCCCCTACTTGATCGACATGCAGAGTCCCATCCCCTACTGATCGACATGCAGAGTCCACCCCTACTTGATCGACCATGCAGAGTCCATCCCCTACTTGATCGACTTGCGGATCCCCATCCCCCTACTTGATCGACTGAGGAGTCCATCCCCCACTTGATACGACTTGCAGAGTCCATCCCTCACTTGATCGACTTGCAGAGTTCCTATCTCCACTTGATCGACTTGCAGAGTCCTCCCCACTTGATCGACTTGCAGAGTCCATCCCCCCACTTGATCGACTTGCAGATCCATCCCCCACTTTGATCGACTTGCAGAGTCCATCCCCCACTTGATCGACTTGACCAGAGTCCATCTCCCCCACTTGATCGAACTTGCAGAGTCCATCCCCCCTTGAATCGACTTGCGAGTCCATCCCCCACTTGATCGACTTGCAGAGTCCATCCCCCATTGATCGACTTGCCACGAGATCCATCCCCCACTTGATCGACTTGCAGAGTCCATCCCCCACTTGATCGCGACCATCCCTTGCAGCAGGTCCATCCCCCACTTGATCGACTGCAGAGTCCATCCCACACTTTGATCGAGACTGGGCAAGTCCATCCCCACTTGATCGACTTTGCAGAGTCATCCCCACTTGACTCGACTTGCAGATCCATCCCCACTTGATCGACTTGCAGAGTCCATCCCCCACTTGATCGACTTGCAGAGTCCATCCCCCACTTGATCGACTTGCAGAGTCATCCCCCACTTGATCGACTTGCAGAGTCCATCCCCACTTGATCGACTTGCAGAGTCCATCCCCCACTTGATCGACTTGGCAGAGTCCATCCCCCACTTGATCGACTTGCAGAGTCCATCCCCCACTTGATCGACTTGCAGAGCTCCATCCCCCACTTGATCGACTTTGCAGAGCTCCATCCCCACTTGGATCGACTTGCCAGGCTCCATCCCCCACTTGATCGACTGCCAGCTCCTGCCCCACTTGATCGACTTGCAGGCTCCATCTCCCCACTTGATCGACTGCAGGCTCCATCCCCTCACTTGATCGACTTGCAGGCTCATCCCCCACTTGATCGACTTGCAGCTCCCATCCCCCACTTGATCGACTTGCAGGCTCCATCCCCCACTGATGACTCTGCGACTTGGCAGGCTCATCCCCCACTTGATCGGGACGTGCAAAGGTCCATCCCCCCACTTTTTGATCGGACGTGTACCGGTTCCATCCCCCTCTTATCGGACTTGCAAGGGCTCCATCCCCCACTTGATCGGAACTTGCTGGGTCCATCCCACAACTATTGATCGAACTTGCAGCTCCATCCCCACTGTGATCGACTTGCCAGGCCCTCCATCCCCCCCCACTTGATCGATCTTGCAGGCTCCATTCCCCCACTTGATCGACTTGCAGGCTCCATCCCCACTTGATCGACTTCAGCTCATCCCCACTTGATCGACTGCAGCTCCATCCCCCACTTGATCGACTTGCAGGCTCCATCCCCACTTGATCGACTTGCAGGGTCCATCCCTCACTTGATCGACTGTTGGGTCCATCCCCACTTGATCGACTTGCAGAGTCCATCCCCACTCGATCGACTTGCAGGCTCCATCCCCCATCGATCGACTTGCAGGCTCCATCCCCTCACTCGATCGACTTGCAGGCTCCATCCCCCACTTGATCGACTTGCAGCCTCATCCCCCACTTGATCGACTTGCAGTCCATCCCCACTTGATCGCACTTTTGCAAGCTCCATCCCCACTCGATCGACTTGGGATCATCCCCTATCGGACTTGCAGATCCATCCCCACTTGATCGACTTGCAGAGTCCATTCCCCAACGACTGCGGTCCATCCCACTGATCGACTTGCAGAGTCCATCCCCCACTTGATCGACTTGCAGGGTCTGAACCCCCCCTTGATCGACGTGCAAGGTCATCCCCCACTTGATCGACGTGCAAGGTCCATCCCCCACTTGATCGACGTGTACGTGTCCATCCCCCTCTTGATCGACTTGCAGGCTCCATCCCCCACTTGATCGACTTGCTGGGTCCATCCCCACACTTTGATCGACTTGCAGGCTCCATCCCCCACTTGACGGACCTTTGCAGGCTCCATCCCCCACTTGATCGACTTGCGGCTCCTCCCCCACTTTGATCGACTTGCAGGCTCCATCCCCCACTTGATCGACTTGCAGGCTCCACTCCCCCAACTTGATCGATCTTGCAGGCTCCATCCCCCCTTGATCGACTTGCAGGCTCCATCCCCTCACTTGATCGACTTGCAGGCTCCATCCCCCACTTGATCGAACTTGGCAGGCTCCATCCCCACTTGATCGACTTGCAGGTCCATCCCTCACTTTGATCGACTTGTTGGGTCCATCCCCCACTTGATCGACTTGCAGAGTCCATCCCCACTCGATCGACTTGCAGGCCCATCCCCCACTCGATCGACTTGCAGGCTCCATCCCGCCACTCGATCGACTTGCAGCTCCATCCCCACTTTGAATCGAGCTTGCAGGCTCCATTCCCCCACTTGATCGATCTTGCAGGCTCATCCCTCACTTTGATCGACTTGTTGGATCCATCCCCCACTCATCGGACTTGCAGAGTCCATTCCCCACTTGATCGACTGCAGAG
>BOPP01000230.1:1492089-1541783 GCA_017312745.1 Gryllus bimaculatus | reverse complement strand
GCTCCATCCCCACTTGATCGACTTGCACGCAGCTCCATCCCCACTGATCGACTTTGCGATGCGTCCATCCCCCACTTGATCGACTTGCAGAGGTCCATCCCCCACTTGATCGAGCGCTGTTACGAGTCCATCCCCCTCTTGATCGACTTGCAGGTCCATCCCCCACTTGATCGACTGGCGGTTTTTTGCGTCCATCCCCCACTTGATCGACTGCAGCCATCCCCCACTTGATCGACTTGCAGGTCCATCCCCCACTTGGATCGACTTGCAGCTCCATTCCCCCACTTGATCGACTTGCAGGCTCCATCCCTCCACTTGATCGACTTGCAGGCTCCATTCCCAACTTGATCGACTTGCAGGCTCCATCCCCCACTTGATCGACTTGCAGGCTCCATCCCCACTTGATCGACTTGCCGGGTCCATCCCCACTTGATCGACTGCTTGGGTCCATCCCCCACTTGATCGACTTGCAGAGTCCATCCCCCACTTATCGACTTGCAGGCTCCATTCCCCCACTGATCGACTTGCAGGCTCCATCCCCCACTGATCGACTTGCAGGCTCCATCCCCCACTTGATCGACTTGCAGGCTCATCCCCCACTTGATCGACTTGCAGCTCCATCCCCACTTGATCGACTTGCAGGGCTCCCATCCTCACTTGATCGACTTGTTGGATCCATCCCCACTCGATCGACTTGGCCAGAGTCCATCCCCACTTTATCGACTTGCAGAGGTCCATTTCCCCACTTGATCGACTTGCAGATCCATTCCCCACTTGATCGACTTGCAGAGTCCATCCCCCACTTGATCGACTTGCAGGGTTGACCCCACTTGATCGACGGCAAGGTCATCCCCCACTTGATCGACTGTGCAAGGTCCATCCCCCACTTGGATCGACGTGACGTCCATCCCCCTCTTGATCGACTTGCAGGCTCCATCCCCCACTTGATCGACTTGCTGCGGTCCATCCCCACACTTGTGAATCCGACTTGCAGGCTCCATCCCCCACTTGATCGACTTGCAGGCTCCATCCCCCACTGATCGACTTGCAGGCTCCATCCCCCCTGATCGACTTGACAGGCTCCATCCCCCACTTGATCGAACTTGCAGGCTCCATATCCCCCACTTGATCGACTTGCAGGCTCCATCCCCACTTGATCGACTTGCAGGCTCCATCCCCCACTTGATCGACTTGCAGGCTCCATCCCCCACTTGATCGACTTGCAGCTCCATCCCCCACTTGATCGACCTGCAGGTCCATCCCTCACTTGATCGACTTGTTGGGTCCATCCCCCACTTGATCGGACTTGCAGAGTCCATCCCCACTCGATCGACTTGCAGGCTCCATCCCCCACTCGATCGACTTGCAGGCTCCATCCCCCCACTCGATCGACTTGCAGGCTCCATCCCCCACTTCATATCGACTTGCACGCTCCCATCCCCCATGATCGACTTGGCAGGCTCCAATCCCTCACTTGAATCGACTTGTTGGATCCATCCCCCACTCGATCGGACTTGCAGAGTCCATTCCCCACTTGATCGACTTGGGCAGGAGGTCCATTCCCCACTTGTTTCAGTCGATCAAGTGGGGGATGGACCCAGCAAGTCGATCAAGTGGGGGATGGACCCAGCAAGTCGATGAAATGGGGGATGGACCCAGCAAGTCGATCAAGTGGGGGATGAACCTAGCAAGTGGATTAAGTGAGCATGGACCCAGCAAGTGGATCAAGTGGGGCATGAACCCAGCAAGTGGATCAAGTGGGGGATGGACCCAGTAAGTCAAGCAAATGGGAAATCGACCCAGCAAGTCGATCAACTGACGGATCCATCCAGCAAATCGATCTGAGATTATACTTTGATTATCCTGAGTATTTTGACTATTTTTTACTATTTTGACTGTTTTTACTACTTTGACTATTTTTTACTATTTTGACTATTTTTACTATTTTGACTATTTTTTACTATTTTTTACTATTTTACTATTTTGTCTGTCAGTCAGTCCTTCCGTTAGTGGTAGCAAAAGTGGTTCCTGTATTCGAAGCAAGTCGAAGGAAGCGCGATGTCCTGCTGTGTGAAAGACTCACACAGTATAGTCTAAAAAACAAAACATAGACAAACAACATGAACGAGTGAAAAATCAGATAAATTTATAAATATCAGTGAAGTAAATGACCTTCTTGATTGAAAAATTTAAAGCATAGCAATTGCAATAGACACACAATCCGTTATTAATCTTTAAAAGTGTTTTGCTAGGCAACGTAAATCAATTAAAGCAAACTTGGGTAATCACAAAATTTGAAACATTAATTTAACAAATGTATAAAAATATTCGATAACCTAATTTTGCAATAAATGATCATGCAATGCACAAAAATTTTGTAATTCATCCCTTACAGTTAATTACAATAAGTTTCTGTTTAAAGTTTTCGTAAAATTGTTTTAGATTCTTACCAATTGTCACATGGAACAAAACAAAATACACTTCATACCCTCGGATTTTGAAACACAAAATTAAAGAATACGAATGAAAAACATCAAATGAATTCTAGGTTGTGACTATTTTTATTAATATATTTACAAAGAACTGTCAAGGTACTAGGAAGTAAGACTCTGTTCCTTGCACTCCCTCTTCTAAACACGTCAAGATGATAATTATTTCTAACAAGTTTGGAGGGAAAATGCATACCAGATATATTCGAAGCGTCGACAACTTTCAGAATGAAGTCTAGTAAAACACGTCTTTGGGCTGCGTTCCGTTACCACTCCAAGTTATTTTCGCAGCGGAGAGTCATGCATATTCCTGGAAGTGGATTACGCGCCGCTTCCGCGCCTAGCTGATACGACTATTGTAGTTCGTGAGTTGTGAGTCGGAGCGCCCTGTGACAAGTGCATCACCGCCGGCCTCTATACTCCCACCGGCGGAAGCGGCGCGTTTCGGCGGCGAGAGCTGCGCGTCAGCCCCGGCTGAGTGTGCCCGTCACGAGCACGAAACCGCCGCACCCCGCTGTCATGCAAAAAGAACTAGGCACCTCTCTAAAAACACACGCCGGCAACTACCCGCAGCCGTAGGTGCTCCAACAAACTTACCTTCTTCCAATTAACCCATTCATATGAGGCGCATCCAGAAAGTATATTCCCTTGGGTTTCAACAAAAAGGAAACAGAATTACATTGAAACGTTTATTGCAAAAGAGCAGCCATTTTGCATTTTTTCCCACGTCAGCACCACTAGAATTGAGAGGTTTGTCATACCGTGGGAATAACATTTGTATCGCCGTGACGTCGACTGGGAAGGGGGCCGCTGTTTAACATCGACCTGCAGCTCTGGGGCGCTGTAGTGCGCGGAGTAATGCTGACCGGAGGTATTTCTTGAGGTGCAAGAAAATACGAAAATCGCTGGGGACGAGATATGAGCAATTGTGTGGATAGCCATATGGTCCGTTACACACGGCCCGGTTCAACTGATCTTTTGCAGAAGCCCGTCGGGCGGTTTAGCTACTATTTCTTTTTCTTCTTTTTGTTGACATAGAGGAACTTTCTTTGTGAGTGCACCTCGAAATATAAATTGTCCCCTTAACGGGATCAATTATTTTGACACTTCAGGGCCCCACATACTTCTTCTAACACGCTGTGTAGTCAGAATTCAAGATTTGTGGGCCATTGATACCGAAAAATTGGTTCACGGCAATGCGTCTGTCTATGTCACTGTGAAAAACTAGAGCCTAAACTATTCGTAGGATTTTTCCAAAATGAACATTCCCTGTCGATTTGGCCAGATTCAAGGCTCTGCGATTTTGAAAATAATTCTTTAAAATTGTATACGAACTCCCTGGGATATTTTGAAACTTTTCTCAAAAAAGGCTTCAATATTTTTCTTTAAATTTCTCACAAAAAACAGTGAAACACACTTGTAATTATTAATATAAATTATATAAATTCTTATTTTTAAATGTCACATCATGAGTCGCTGTAGACTGGATAGATTAAAAAACTTGAACTTTATCAATGCACTCATATAAAGATTTAAATATTTGAGAAAATTGCCGACAACGTATCGATTATTCGGGGAGAAATCACTTTTACATTCAGCTTCGGCAATCACATTTGTTTAAAATATTACAAGTTGTGATAGCCACATTCCGTTAGTGATGCAGTCATTCAAAACTTGACTCACAGTAGCAATAATGAGCTCATCATCAGATGTATCTACGAGGGATCTTCGATGACGTCTTGGTTGCAGTCTCCAAGATTCCACAATCAATATTTGGTGAAACCCTATTAAAACCAACACAATCTGATTCTTGTTAAGTGGGTTTACTAATACAGTATAACTTGCCCAATGCGAAATCTCAAGGGACTAGTATCTTTTGCGCATTATCTAATTTTTACCACGTTGTAAGTTCACTTTTAACAGATTTCTGCAGTACTCATATACACGTCCCGCATTGAGCAAGTTTTACTCTACCTATTCTCTTTAAGTTTCAAAACTTTTATTTTGTTTCTTTATGAAAACAGAACCCTTCTGCACAATTATTACTTTTATCTCTCTTCACTTTTTTTTCTTGATTTGCTAATAAATGCATTGACACCAGCAACAATATTAAACTTTAACTTTTCCGCAAACTTATAATTCAATTTTGAAAAAACTTGTGCTCGATGATTGAAATGCATATCAGTAGTCTAATATTGGTCCGTAAAACGCATGAGAGGGTGTTCAAGACCGGCTTCAAGTGCAATAAGCATAATTAAATTATGTTTGTAAGTGTTTAGCATTTGAGCTGGATTTTCACATTTTATTTCTGAGGAAACGCGTTGCATAAGTTCCATTTCCTGTGTTTCTTTAACTGAATACAATGATATTTTTGTACCCGCATGGGTCACATTATATATAAAGGCAAAGAAAAAAGTGTTCACAATTACACAACAACGGATTAGTAAACGTGTTGTGATATTCTTCTGCTTTACAACTACCATTCATAAACAAGCACCGCGCCAAGCATTCGATTGAATGGAGCGACGAAACGGAAAATCGAGTATCAGTAATCATTGTATGAGAAATAATAAGAAACGACGCTTACAATATACATCGTTGGTGACCGATGATGTATTATGAGGCGGTAATGTAAAGATGTTGCAATGCGGATCCGTACCTCAGCGGACGCTTCAATTT
This sequence comes from Gryllus bimaculatus, assembly GCA_017312745.1. NCBI lineage: Eukaryota > Metazoa > Arthropoda > Insecta > Orthoptera > Gryllidae > Gryllus > Gryllus bimaculatus. The sequence goes on along the minus strand of BOPP01000230.1, from coordinate 1,536,615 downwards.
TTACTCTGAAACTTATTCAAACATCTCGCTAATGAACAGGCAATTGAAACCCTTGAGTGAAAATCTAGTGAGTAGATTATAGTGACTATTCTACTCGTGAAATTAAAACCAATGTTTTAACTATACATAAAAAAATTCTCCAATGAGGACAATGTACGTCAAAAAGTTCATTGGTTTTTTCTACCCGATTTTTCTTACCGCTTCTCTCTACTGGCCAATCATAAACCGTGACCCACATCTTAGGCCATGATATACATTGATCGCTATGTCGATGATCAAGAAACCATGTCCATGTACTATACTATAACCTCTTTGATTTTCAGCAAGCTTTCAGTTATTTTCAATTTTTGTTGCATTTTGGAACTTGGTTTCACAAAATTTCTTTCGTAGAATATGAACTACCAATACGGCTTCGGAAATTCTCAGATAAGTCCCCTCCTCGCTCCGTGAGTTGCGACTATCGAGTGATCTATCACTCGAGATATTACCTGTGACAATGATGATGCGATGCATGTCGAGTGTAATCAGAGGGAGTGAAGCGAGAGAACGCCGAGGAGTCCACAAATTCCACATGAATTGGCCGGGCATCAAATCTGGGTCCCACGGTGGAAGTCGCGCGCGTTAGCTAACACGACATGCGCACCACCCCCTTCCCCGGCCCATCGCGATAGCCATCTTACGGGTGGGTGGAAAACGCCGATGGAACCTCAGCCGAGCAAAACAGCCTCACGAAGTGTCAACACAGAGGGATCGGCGCCGCGTCCTGGCCGCGAGCGCCCGCGAGGCACAAAAAGCGCGAGCGGGGCGCGCACACGCGGCGCGCCTGCGTCGTGTCGCAATCTATTTTCCCAGCGCCCTCCGCCCCGCCCGCGCGCTGTGTATTTTGCATCGTAAGCGCTCCCGCCGTCGCCAGATGGTCGGCAGCAGGCGCAGGCGCCATCGGCAGCGCCGCTGCAGCCGCGGAGCGGCGTCGAAGGCTGGCAGGGCTGATTCAAAATCCAGGAAGCCGAAGACGCGCTTCTTTAATCAAACATCCTCTCGTTCGCCACACGCCCGAATGGTGAGATTCTACTAGATTTATGCGTGGACAACGGGAAGACAGTGTTTTTTATACAGTCGCCCCTTTGGCATCTAGAACCTCACCCCAACTTCTTAACTACCACGCCTCCAGAAATGTTTAGAATATCACGGCGTGAGGTCAACCACACTCCTTGTAGTCCGATTGATACTGTCACAAAAACGTAGGTCACTTACCCCGTTTTCTAACTCTTACACGGAATTTGTGATTGAAAACAAAATCAATGTCTTTTGTAAGACATGGGCACTTTCAACGGCACGGGGCCCACAGCTTTGCAATGCAGAATATTTTTTTCTGATATAATATCTGAAATTTTGTGCACTTATTGTGCAGTGACCACCTAGTGGCGCTACAAAATGGTACAGACTTTCTCGTATTAGTTTTTACTCCTTTGGTTTTTTTTATTTACTCATAGTAGAACGGAAATTTTATTTTAAGTGACATTATATAAATCACATGTACTCATAAATACAATAAAGTGGAAAAATTTCCGCTAACCTAAATATTAATGAGAAAAGTCAAAACAATTACATTATCGTAATTTTGAAACAAAAAACAGCGCAATATGGCGGTTATGTCATTTTATAGAGGACATTGAGCTCTATCCCTACCAAAAGTTTAAAGAAAAAATTTAGACTGGTTGAGAAAACTTGTTTTCGTAATTTTTTAAAATTGCACATATTGCAATCAATATTGCGTGAAAACTACTAAACTTTTAAAAAAATATACAAGACCTTAAAGAAAGAACTCACTGTGGAGAACAAATTTTATTTCAAGGAAAAATCACTATCTTTAATTTTGTAGTTGTAGAAAGACACCGAAAAACAATCATACTTTTGAAATATTCGAAAATTTAGAGTTAACCGTAAAAATCGGACCAATGCCACTTATGTTACTCTATTTTTACAAGAAATTGAGCCGTTTTTGAGAAAATTTTGAAAATGTCCTGGGAGCGTCATGTAAAACACCCCCAAATTTTGAAGAATGATTTTCAAAATCTCAAAGTTTTGACTCAAGCCAGTTGGACAGTGGTTTTTTTCAATTTGGAATAATGCTACGCATAGTTTAGGTGCTAGTAGTGTTTACAGACACCAGTACACGTGTATTTCCGTCTCTCAATTCTATCTCAAAATCGATTTCACGCAGCATTACATAACTTTCCCTATACTACTTAGATTACTCCGTATATACGTACGTATACGGGAAAGTAAAAAAAGACATAGTTTTACCACTTATAGCACACGTCTGCCAGGGGCACCTTAGTAAAGAGAAAGAAAACCATGCCGAGAAGTGCAGGCCAACGGAAAAATGAAGTTTGGGCTGAATCTAGTAGGAAACAGTGTGCCACATGATCTCCCACAAAGACGCGCTCACAGTCATCGAAGGAATATGTAGAAAAGCTTCAAAATTCAGTTATCTGGGGCGCTAAAAACGACGACCTAGAGTTCTAACACGTTGTGTGTTCTATATAATTTATATGGTCATGTTGTGTAATGAATAATGGATTAATATCGAAATATTTACACTTCTAACCTTTCTCTCCATACCCCATTAAAATTACTACGAACTGAACCAAGAGATTCGAGTCAAATTTGAGACATACTGGTGTCTGGCTGCATTTTCTTAAAATTGCTTTGTTCAGAGAGAAAATAAGGTTCGAAACTAGGTAAATTTGTACAGAATTGATGCGTAATTTCCGTCGTGATTTTAATGTTTACATTACTTGTCCCTACTAACAACCGTATAATGTCCCATTACCGATTGACGCCATATTGCAGTATGTGAGAAACAGGCGCTGGGTAATGCCCAGCTGCGGTTATTTATACGTACATCCACCTATGCATCACGCGTAATTGCGTGACAGTTATTATGCCCGGGTGCTCAGTGTGAATGAATCGAAAGTAGCTTAGAGCTCTGGACATTTGGAGGAAAATCTAGTTGTTCATGTCAGCCCAGTCATGATCTCTTAAGCGAGAGATATTTTTACCAGTTTTATTCTTAAGCCTTGATTATCTTCTTTTAAGTCAATGTCTTTAAGATATTTTTTTACTGTTTAAGAGAACCAATAAAAATGAGATTGGTCTTAAGAAATTGCTACATTGGTAAATTTTATCCGCGTGTTCCGTAATGAGCGTGGCTGAAATGATCTAGCGTTCATGTAATGATTTGATCAGTAAACACTTCATATTTAACCCTTCAACGCATTTCAAATCCTAGACAAACATTTACAAGGGGATTATCCATTGATGAATTTCTTTACACCAATTTACTAAAACGTACGATAATCGCTTTCAGTATAATCTCTGTAACATGAACATGAAGAGTACGTAGGTTACAAAACTTTTTCAGAATTAATTTTCACATTGCTATCTAGCAATCAATCTGGAGTTGAGAAATCAAGCCAATGCATTTTTTGAGGATAAAATTTAATTGGCACTGCCTTATTCCTATTGAGTATTCGATGCCAGTTCCACATTTCGTGAGGATGTACAAATATGCGAGAGCATGGTTTCACGTTCACGCTGCCGTGCACAAGCGGCGAACGCGGCTGTCGGCCGGATCAAGGATGTGGGCGCTCCCCTTATGGGAGTTTGACGTCAGCGGTCCGCTTTCCGCGCCCCGCCACGCGCACTCGGTCGCAGTGGTAGGAGCGCAGAAAGCAGGCCGTGCGACGGGGCGATACACGCGCTCGGGCTGCATGAAAATTGCCTGGAATATGGCCAGAGAGAATTTTGTGGAAAACAATGACGTACTATGTACTTTTTGTACATCAAGTCACGTGTGATTTTTGCACTATAGACATCCTTCTTGGGACTATAGATTTTTGAAAAATATTTCTCCAGCCAAATCACCAAATCTACGTAGAATCATTTCCGATTATATCAATTGACTCCGGGTCAAGAAATTTCTTCTAATCACTTAAAAGGAAATAGAAGGAAGAAATTAAGACGACAGTTTGATTGTGATCGCTAATGACCTGGAAGATCATGAGACCAATTCAATAAAACATAATTTAAAAAACAAAAGGACAAAACAAAAAGGATGGCAAAAGAAACTAATGGTACTACAATGGCGCATACTATCTCGTTTTGCTTTTATGGTTAGGCAATATTATAATACTGCAGCATATAGCTTACGAAGACACCAGCTTTTCAACGAAAAAAATAATAAAACAAAGCGTTGGAGGTTAACAAAGATATACATATCTAAGAGTTCGAAAATTGACATTTTATGAAAAAGGCTTTTTGGTATTCTGCTCTACCGAAACAAAACTTTTAAACAAGCAAAAAAATTGGCTTTGACAAGGATTTGAAACTCAACGTTCAGACTTTTTTGAGTCCAGTGTCTAAACTACTCGCATATTTTTCTACCGTCTAGATGTAGGTCTATAATTGATTGTTGATATACCAGTGGTTGTGAAATCTCACAAAAGTCACACGAGTTAACCGAAAATTACTCGAAAACCACTCATATTTTGGAGAAAAATAACTGTAGATAACGCAGGGCACTATTAGGTTACGAACGGTCTGCCAACCGGACGAGCAGACACGCAGGCAGGTGAGCAGAGAAGTAGGCAGTCTGACAGACATGGGCGGACGGACGGGAAGATTAAAACCGTTAAAAAAACTATCTTTTTGAGGGCATTAGGGACCACCAAAACGTACGTCAAGGTGACCTCGTAAGTCCACCTCGACATCAATTTTTGCAAAGTAACATAAGGTTTTTTACAGGTGTCTGAGAATATATGTTACAAACGCCTATGGCATGTCGGGAAGTCGGAGGTGATTACTTTTGCCAATAGACATATGGCGGGGAATTTGATATAACGAAGTTGCACATGTGGCATTGCCCCTGATCGGCAGGCAACTCATAATACATTGGTGTTTTGCGGCGTACTCTTTGACAGCGTCAGAACGTGAGCCGTAAAACTCTTCTGCAAAATGAGTTGCCGGCCAATTAGGGTCAAAGGTCACATATGAGACTTAGTTATATTGAAACCTGGTCCAGCGCCCACCTCGATTAAGCTATCGACCGCTTTTTCGCGGAACCGATTGCTTTTCCCATAAGACAATGTAAATATTCTCTTTTTTAAGGGGACCCGCAGATTTTGAAGTGTATAGAATAAGAAGGGACAGAACTGTAGAGAAACGGTTGATTCAATAACTTCGCAGTGTCAGATAACTTTGAACAGTGACATCAAGTCGCGTAAATGACAGGGCGATTAACTTGTTTCCAATTACAAAGATTTTTTAATACATTTGTCTATAAAATAACGTGTTTGGCGGCGTTCGTTGCGCAGCAGTAAAAAACACGAGTGCGGTGCTTGAGGCCTGGCTCCGCGCAGCACTCGGCGTCGAAGCAAGCTGAAGAGATCTGAGGAAGTGCGGCTCAGAGGCGTGGAGGTGTGAAGGTGTGGCGTGCGGAGGCGGGGCGGCGGGTATCGGAAGGGCATTGGAGGGAGGCCACGTCGCCACGCGGGCCTGGCCTCACTCCGCGCCGCACCTCGGCCCGCACCCGGCGCCCGCCCGCACGGAGCGCGCTAACAGCCCCTCCCAGACCCAGCCCCGCCCCCAATTATGGCAACTCGATGCACGGTGCTCTGCAATCAACAAAGACGGTCAGCGCGGCGGCTCACTAACACTGAGGTCAGCGTTTAGGCGAAATTCAGATATTCCAAACACGCCAAGACACATTTTCCACCTATTCATTACCCTCCACTTCCAATGAACGATAATGTACTCGCGGTATTATTTACAACAAACACCCAAGAATGACAGAATATATTATACTGGAATGAAATTTCACTTAAATCAACACGTGCACGAGAAGTCTGTTTGAACGTCTGTGAGTGAGTTTATCTGCTCGTCAACACCGTGTATTCGCGATATCCCCGAATGTAAATAAGGCGAGAAGTCAAGTGTTGTCAGATTCTCGGAACGTTGGCGGCGCGGAACAAACAGGGCAGATGCACTGAAAAGGCCGAGTGCTTCGCAGTACCGTATGGTGTTGCTGATCGCAAGTTCTGCCACGCGCCGCGCTCTTGCGGTTGCCTCGGTGCGGTTGTAAATTATGGCGGACATATGAGCACAGAGGATGGAATCATTCAGCACGAGGCGGTGCCGTATGGGGTAAGATATGTAGTGCGTGTCGCGAATCGTCTTCTCACGGATCACCCAGGATTCTGAGTACACGGATGTCGAGATCCGCAGGGGAATGGACCGTCCTGGGGACTCACCTTGGGTTTCTAGAGAGCATTCCGAGTTGACTTGAAATGGAATCGACGAAACTGACTTAGGAACGCTCTGGTAGAGTTGAAAATAAGAAATTCGAAGATGTTATGACAGAGTTACGTTTTAATTTGGGAACTTCCTTCCGATTTTTATCCGACCCTCTTCCCACCAGCCTTCGGCGTGCGTGAGGGACCAACGAGGCGCTCCCGCGGTCACTACCGCTCCCCTTGGAACCCCTCCCTCGCGCCGAGGTGGCTCAACACATCGGGCCCATGTTCCCAATATATTAGGAATAAAACAATTGTAACAAACAGGATTTAAAATCGCGATACATGTAACAGTGACGTCTACTTCTACCACTGACAATTCTTCACAGGTTGTTCTACTCGAAAGGCTCTCCGTGCCAAGGGCTCCGATACGACATCCGCGCGAACGCGTCCATTATTGTTCCCCACCCACGGGCGCCGCGGAGGCAGCGCCGGAGGCGGACATCGCGGAGGCGGACGCAAAGGCCGCAAACCGCAACCGGAGAGGCGATTCCACAGAAACGCACGCAACCTCGCGGACGATCAAGACGCGGCGGCGGCGGCGGCGTGGCGGACGCCGGGGGGCGGGGCACCCGCTGGCCTCGGCTCCGCCGCCCCGCGAGACCGCCCCGCCCCGCCCCGCCCCGCCCCGCCCCGCGTCTAACAAGGCGGAATTGTTGTGCGCCGAGTGCTTGTGTAAGCCAAGGGCGCCTCGAGATCGTCCCGCCCGATCTCTTAATCTTAAATACAGCGGCGAGTGGGAAACGTGGCATGCTGGGTCGCGCTGGAAAATGAACGGGGGTGTGGGATGGGGATCTTACGATACGACGGGATGAAAATAAAAATATCGTTACTATTCAGGACAGGGCTGACGATATAGAGATCATCGCTCCGACATTTTTCGATGCGTCAGCGAGAGGCGTAAGAGAGAAAAGAGGGCAAGAGGAGACAGTGGGAGGAAGAGGAGAGAAGAAAAAGAGATGAGACCAAGATCAAAAGCGAGAGCGAGTGTGTGAGTGTGAGTGTGTGTGTGTGACAGAGAGAGAGAGAGAGAAAGAGATAAAGAGAGAGAGAGAAAGAGATAAAGAGAGAGAGAGAGAGAGAGGGAGAAAGAGAGATAGAGAAAGAGGCTTACGTACAGGGAAGCAAGAGACCTATATATTTACTCCTAAGATGAACTTATCACGGGAAAGCGGTTTTTAAATACCACCAAGGCTGTACACTCACATGCATTCCGTGAATAAACAATGTGACAGTGAGGCACGGCGGATGCCTGGCAATGAATCATTACTATTAGTTGTTCCCGAGAGAATAACATCATAAATGGCAGCAGTGATAAGGTACGACGTGACACGTGAACACATTGAAATAAACATACTACTACAATTGAAAAAAAATTATAAATATCACTTGTTGATATATCTCAGGAAAGACCAAATAAGAGCATCATTCACGACCAAAATAATCCTATTCCATAAAAATAGCATTATCTCAGAATAACTATTTAAAGAGTGTTTATGCACACCCACACCAGATGCGTATCTGATTTTAGTCTGACAATTACCTCTTACTAATTTCTGTTGCAAACAGCGTTCCCTATAGACCTTAAATTCACCTAACCCGAATGGGCAAATAGAACCCTAAACGTGGCTGGGGGAGGATGGAGGCTCCGAGCCCTTTTCGAAATGAAAAACATTCCCGGCGAACTTGGACTTTCATTTAATCGTTACCTTTAGGCTGTGAATGATGTGACATATGAATTGATTTTAAATTAAGTTAACAATTCCCATTAATAAATTATATCACTGTCTTTCTCACTTCGTCGAGAATTTATATCCAAATTTCAGAACAAAATAGCGAAAGGAAACATAAGATTGTGTCCGACTGTTTCGTTTCCATTTTCCCCACATCAAATGTTCAATTTTCGAGCTTCTCTGGCGAAAGGAAATTCTGGACATCACACAATGGGAGTGAAGTTCCATTGCAGAACTAAGGAAATCCTCTTTAGATAAAAACGCCAATTTGACGCACAAAGAAAGAGGAGAGCGAGAGAGAAAGAGAGAGAGGGAGAAAAAGAGGAGCAAAAGAAAAACTGTGCACCCACTTGATCGCCAAAGTACAAGTTCAATGTAACACACGGAAATTGGCACAAAATTAAGGCGATCAACCTTACGCCTAAATGTTAGAATGAAACGTTATCACGTGATAAAAAGGTAACTAGCGCTCCCATTTGCTCAATTATTCTGTCCACTGAGCATCTTCGAAGATTGCTTCAGCAACATTTACGAATTACTTGTCAATGACTGCCACACTGCCTCTGTTAGATGACTGAATTGTCTCCCCCACCCTCGTGTGGTGCGAACATTGACAAGTTTCACCCATCGATGTTTAAGGATATGAGATGCATTGCGCTGAGCAACGGTAGACTCCCTCGGGCGAGCACCTCGAGAAGGCCCTCGCCGAGCTCGCGCGCCAGCCCCCATCGGCCGCCCTCCGAGAGCGCTGGCATCGGCGTTTCAATCCCTCCATCTTGAAATTGAAAATACTCACGTTAATGGCACAGCGCCCCAAAACTATCCATGACTAATATTTAAGTTCGCCCGAGGGAATTTAATTTGACGGTGGTTGGGTTTATTCATTTTTAAATGAGGTTTAATGCCGAAAATGTTCAGAGTATTAAAAAACTTTTATAAAACTGCATAATACCACGATAATAAACTATTAGTCTACTCATCGAAAAACTCTGGTATCTATTTTGTTTTTTCATCGTCAGTTTGGTCCACAAAATAATGAAATAATTATAGACGTTGTCATTGCCAACAATAGTATTTAATATAAGAGCAGCTTTCGATGGCTTACCATCATCATCATCAGTTGTCTGCTGGATGAAAGCCACAAAACGACTACGTACGAAACGAAACGACTTTTGTGCGCTTCCATTCAGCAGACAACTGATGATGATGGCTAAGCCATTCGAAAGCTGCTCTTATATTACTATTGTGGCAATGACAACGTCTATAATTATTTCATGAAAAATGCCAACGATAACGCACCACAACACCTATACCACAAAATGATGTTGTTTACGAATATCTGAAAATTATAATTCATTTTTATACTTACAGTACTCTTTGTGTAGTGAATATTCAGGAGGTAACGAGTGGGCATTAAGTTACCACTTTGCGGGTTCGATTCCCGATTGTATGAATTTGTATGCAATATTTTTTCATTTCAATTTATCTCATTTACTTTTAGCATAATATGTTGGAAATTATACTTTGCACAACTTCAGTATCATTTTATATACATTCCTCAGGCCGTACTCTCATCACCAATTCGAAGATGAGCAAAGTGGCAAAGTGTCAACTGGGCTCCATGTATTTTCGTAAACACAGCCATACGTGAGGAAATTGCGCAGTGGTGGATTGAACGAGAGCTGAGTACTGAAGCCCGTCGCTTACGCACGCGTGTGGACGCGGGCGCGCGCGCCTGAATCCGAGGGTCCCAGAGGGCGTGCAAGCACGCGGCCGTGACGTCATCGGAAGAGGGCGCTTGGAGCATCGGGCGAGGGGCGTTCGTGCGTAAGGCATTAGGAAACAGGGACGCCGCACGGGAATTGACCCGGTTACTACGAGGCCTATTAGATAAGGTGTAAGTCTTGGCACGACCGCGTGCTTACTACTGTTATCAAAAGGTGCCCTTGCGGAAAGACGGTACTTTTCCATCGAATTAACGCAATCGACGATGAACGTTTCGAAGGAAGTGATTTCACTTTTACGACCTCACTGTCGTACTTTTCCGAGCCAGCGCGGATCTATACGTTTTTGGGGGCGAGTCATTGCAGTTTGTTCACTATTCATATATATTTTAGAAATCATTAACAGCTGCTCAAAAAATATAGTTATAATATGAATATTTCTTAGAATGACACATGCGACAAATATATGGCAACTGCTTGAAATAAACAGAGTAAAGTTACGGGTAGAATGGCATTGGTGACCCAGGATCGGCCATTTGTCTTTACTAACTACCACATATTTCATCAACACACAATGGCTTCACCATAAGGCGTCTGTTAGGGCAATAGTTTTACGCATTTTTGATCTTTCTAATCCGAGATAATATATGGGGAAAAGGGATGTCGAAGGCACTACAAATCCTTTTTTATCATTATTCTTTCATTGAACCCGCTCATCAGGTTATAATATTCACCAATTTTCTGAAAACGGGGGAAAGTCTTTAGTATCGTACGGAGGGTGAATGGATCAACAAGCATAAGCATAGAATCCCAGGTAAAAAAGACACCACAATGTCTTTTGAAAGCACTTCGCTTTATGGTTCAGTAAATTTCTAGTGCTTATTACCACGGTCTACAAACAAAAATTCGCGGTTGGTTACGTATCCATGACCTCATCCAATTTGCACGTTTTCTAATATTTTCTTCACAAATTACATTCATGTCTCTTATTTGGTTCTTTCTCAAATACTCCCCTTATCATATTTATCATTGCTAATGAACTGTGCTTTTAAAACGTGAAACATAAAATACGAAGTAACTTAAAAGTGTATGTGATGCAAGTCAAAAGAATCTCCATGTAAGTGCTCGAATGTACGCAAGTGCTACATTCGTGTCAAGCATCCGACAAAGGCCTTCGGTCGTGCTTCGCGAAGTGCTAGGTCTAATGCGCAGTGGCGACCCGTGCGGCATTCGAGGAAGACGTCGCGAAAGGAGGCCCAGAGCGACTTGTAGGCGAAGCACGCGGCGCCAGCGAGCGGCCGAATGGTCGCCGCCAGGGGGCCCGGCGTGGGCGGGCGCGGGATAGGGCGCCCGGCGGCGAGGCTGATGCGGGGAGAGGACGGGCAGGAGGCAGAATGATGGAGCGACGGAGCGGAACCAAGGCGGGACGGCCACGTTGTAAAGGCGGGGGGGGGGCGGAAGCGGAGCGGAGCGAGCGCGGCGGGGTGAGGGAATCGGGCGGAGGCGGGGCGAAGGCGCGGCAGAGGAACGGGAGAGGGAGGAGCGGACGCGAAGGCGGGCAGAGCGGACGGAATTTTTTTTGGCGGGCAAAGCGGGACGATGCGCGGACCGAAGGCTGGGGGCGGAGGCGGGGCGGAAGCGGACGAAAGACGGGCGAGCAGGGGGCGAAGGCGCAGCGAAGGCGAGGCGGAGCGGGCGATGGCGGGGCGATCGGGCGGAGAGGGACGGGGCGAGGCGGACGAGCGGGGCGAAGGCGGGCGAAGCAGGTGCGGGCGGGACGATGGCGGGGCGCATGCGGAGATGCCGGGCGAAGCGGGGCGAGGCGGGGAGAGGGACGGGCCGGACGGGCGGGCGGGGCGGGGCCGACGGGGAGGTGCGGGGATTGTGCGGAGGTGGGAAAAGGGGATGAGGAGGTATGGAAAACAACTACGCCGCACACCCACCGCAGCGCGCACGTCCTGCCAGCGTAAACAAAGAATTGGAGACCCAGGCGGCGCCGGAGGTTCCAAAAGGGGCAGGTGCTCAGCAGACGGCAGAAGACGTGACACCAATCGAAAACGGTTGGAGTATATTTAGCACGTGAGGCAGGCTATAAGATAGAAGGCACTGTGTTTCAAGTCGAAAGATTTCGGTTTAGAAAAACGGAAAGCAAAGTACCCGAAGACTCCGCACAGGAAAGGCTTGGAGCACTCAGGTTTATAAACCCCTCAACAATCATTTCACAGAAGCGACGGGTAGTGAAGGACGACAAGTCCGCTCACAACCCGCGTCCTTGTGGAGCGGCGAAACAAGGGTGCTTGTGGCGTGGCGTTGCTTTCTTAGCGGCCTCCTCCACAACTCCTCCTTGGAGAGCGCCGCAGTCGGGAGCGGAGGCGAAGAGAGAAGAGCCGCGCTGATCGGCGGGCGTTTATTTGACCGTCGGCGCCCACGACGCCTCAAGCCCGCCACCAGCCCTGCCATCACCGCCTGCTGCGCCCGCAGACGGACCGCGTCCATTAGCGGATTGCGGCGCAGTGTGTTTACATCGCGCGCCAAACACCCGCGTCCAGGGAGCCCCGCTTGTTCCCACACTCCTTCGCCTCCTTCACCACGCCGCGTCGGCTCGCAGGCGAACGGAAACGATCCCTCACCTCGGCTCGAGCTCTCGCACGCTGTCAGAATTAGCAGAGTGGAACCGTCGGAAAACTCGTCTTGGTTTAGGATAGAACGATTTGAAGATAAAAGGTCACATCCCATGGTCGGCAAAAACTACAACAGTCGAGTATTTAATTTTCATTAATGACGCACACGCTCGACATTTCGGATCCCGGTAACTTGAATTTCGAACATCCCGGGCGGGAACACACTTTTTATTCGACAGTTCACTAGATTCACGAGTGATGCTAATCTGTTAAATTATGCTAATATATTGATATCGGATGAATGTTCTCCTTTACTTTTGTTTCAATTTTGCTGTTTTTCAATTTCAATTTCATTCTCCCGATGTAAGTTAAGACTTTTAGTGTGTTTCATTAAATTGCGGTTTATTGCATTGTATTTCTCCGTATGTTTATTATACAGTCGTACTTTAAATAATATTAATTTTTCTCGTAATTACGTGAATTATAATGATTTTGTGTTTGCTCTCTGTATGGGGGTACACAGAAATGATTAAAAATTAGATCTTAAATAAAACTTGAGAGCCTACCTCCTGAAAGTTACGTTTTACTTATTTATGAATAGTGCAGTTTCCCATGCCTTTTAATTTCAACGAAAGGTTTATTGCACTTTTTTGCTGAATTTTTATGTTCGCGAAGCATTTGTTTTAATATAATACGTTCCAAGCATACACACAAGCATTTTTTTGGTTTACCTATACTTCATATTATGTAATAATTTGATATTTGTATTCACTGGTGGCTGCAGCAATTTGTTATTTCGCAAGTTTAAGTTGTATTTGCAGTTATAAATAAGTAAATACAGTTTGTAAGTCATATAGTAAATCTAAAAATTTATCTTGAAACCATCACATATGCTCCCCAGACAGCTGAGCCAGCATTTTCCTTCCATCAGACTCGCAAAATACGACTCATTGAAGAAACCACTCGGCTAGAAAAACGGATCGCAAAACGCAAACTCTGAGAGCATAGTTAAGAATACAGACATGTTTACCAGCTCAGCAAAGCGAATGATGATGTCGTTTGACCAACTCGACGTGGGTTCAATTAGCGTGATGGTGGCGGAGGAGGGGAGGGGAGAAGACGATAGAGGCGGCTCGTGAAGACAAGGCGGAAACTAAGGACGATGCGAATCGGGAGAACGCGGGTGATCATGAGATCGCGGAGGATGATTAGGAGGCTTGAATGAGGAGACGACGGAAGACAGCGGAGTAAGGCAGCTAAGGAGCGAGAAGCCAGCGGGCAAAGAAAACGCAAAGAAAAAAGGGGTGTGATGGCGCAGGCGGAGACAAGGAGGGGCGTCGCAAGGCCCACGGACACGCGCAACAACTGTTAACCCGAGTGCACGCGCACTTGGTGCATGCGGGCGCAGTCGAGCGGTGCGATGAGAGCAAACGCAAAAGTTATTTTTAAATATTTCAAAACACTGTAAACTGGCGCGGAATAAGGTTGCCTTACCGCGCAATACATAACATTTATCGAGTTGTTCCTAAATAGTTTAGCGTGGCGCGTCCAGTCGGTATTTTCATGTTTAAAACATTTATTTGTGCTTTGCAATTTCATAATAAAAATAAATTTTAAACATATTGCAGTTGCTCGGCTTGTCCACTTCGGACACATAAAAAAGTATCGATTAAAATACCAGTTTAAAGTTATGTTTCATTAAAAATGAAGAGTTAATATTCGTCAATTTGATTAATCAAATCATTAATCAAACGATTCATATAAATGCGGAAAAAATAGAGTAAATTTAAAATGTTTCATCAGTGTCTTCATAGGTACATTCAAAACACGAAAATCTAGTGTTTTTATAAACTTCTTCTGGGAGAGAAAGAACTATCACCATTGCTTTGTCTTGCTGAGAGGAGTCGAGTGTACTATTAATAACGCCCGTATGAACTGTCAGTCACCCCAAATGCTTGCATGTTGCTAAAAATCACAAACAAATAAAAAAATCACTTTTTTAGAGAAATATATTCGAATTTTTTATCCGAGTGGATGCGCAAAAACATGATGAGTTCTCCATGAGGAGACCGAGGAGCGTCGGATGACTCCTCGTTTGCCTGGATTGTTATGGGAGTGGCCTAACCGTGGGAGACGGACGTACGGACGTTACTCGATCACTATACATGGGTATTGCTTCAATAATAACAGTTCTTAGTATGGAAGTAAAAATATTGCCTTTTAATCATGGCATTCATACACATGGGGTATAATTAAGATAATATTCGTGACATGTTTTCCAATAAATGTTTTATATTGGTTACACGGGGCCCCCAAGCATTTTACATGATATTTAAAATGAAGATACACGAGGATAAGACCAAGTTTTTAGTAATATCAATATTTACCAATATTTTCTCTGCCGTCCCCCCCCCTCCCCAACAAAAAAAAGGAATCAAATTTCTAGGAATATAACCATGAACAGACAGTTTCTTTCATTTTCTCTAATGCTGCTGCTTGGCATAAGAAAGTTGAGCATTGTTTGTTAAAAATTGATGAACGCTCTTTGAGACGATCCTCAACGTGCTCAGAAGTCGTTGCCTGGTGCGCACTACCTGGCCGAGAGAAAGTGCAGGCAGTTGTAACGAGCAACGGATAACGCAGCGCGCCCTCTCGCCATCCCTAGTGGCGAAGGGGTCGGAACAGGCCACAAGCCGAGGGATGAAGCAATGCATAAGACCGTTCACCGGCAGAGGGAAGCTTCGAGAAACTCGGAATAATTTCTGATTCGTTGCAGGACATTACGCCGCAACATAACAGCTCGATGGTGTCAGCACGAAGAAAAAGATTCGTTGACGAAATCACGGACTGGGTAGACGCGCGCCGCCCAACGGGAAAGTAAAGGGAGGCGCCATTAGACAGTATTGTTGATCAGACAAACATTTCAAAATCAACCAATGGTACAAACATTTTAGCAAGTGGACGATGTTCGCAACGAAACTGTTAATTCCACGCATGTGACTATACGCAGTAATTTCGTAAAAGGCAAAGAGTACTGAACAGTCTTTTGCAAGCCGCGATATTTTATTAAAGTGACTGAACTGACTGGTATTGAGGGTGTAGCGCTTCGCCCATTAGTCGAACGGTCACCGCGAGCGAAACGACCAAGAATGAAGTTAATAGTTGAGGAAGAAGAAACGAAGTGTCTACCGTGCGAGCGACGACGAAGGCAGGGGGAACGAAGGTCCTTCGGCCAAAGAACTCGGGAGGTGACATTCAATAATTAATTAAATTGATTACATAAACAGCACACACAATTAATAAATATTTCATGGAGATACATCGGTTGAAAGTGTAAAAATGTCAGGACCAGTCTGAGAAAAGTCGGTTCGCGAATTAGTTTAAAAGGCTACATAGCCATAAACGAATTGATCTTTTCGTCCATTTTATAAATGATAACACAAATACACTTACGAAATGAAATTTCAGATAAACGGTAGTCTTGAACGTTATATAGAAAATTTATACCCACCTTCGTCGTAAGAATATCAATCATTCATTAAACAGGTCAAAGCATTTTGCCATTTTCACTGGACGCGAGATTCTACAGACTGTCGACAAACATCAAAATATATCACCATTTGAGAATTTTTACTTCGGTGTAACAGCAACATTTCCCGGTAGTTTCTCGCTACGCAGATTATTTAATTACTTGACAGCAAGAAAAAATATCATCGAGATAGCTGTCGTTCTTTTCCTTAAACCCTTTGTTCCTTTCTGGACTTTGAGAGGCACAGAACGATCAATCATGATCTTGTGAATGACATGGCAAATATCGACATGTTGAAATATCGACTTCAAATAAAGTTCCACTAGAAAAAACAAACACAAAAACGCAAAGAATTACTTAACACAGGTAAAATGAACGTAATTTACAAAATCATATTGGGATAACGTGGGTTCACGCTTCGGCACGACTTTCATTAGAGGACTCCCCTTAAATTCGCGTGCAGAAATGGGCGGTGACTCTTGTGCCCAGGAGTGATGACGGGGGACGCGTTTCGGAGCGTTGGGCTGTGCCGATTGCAGCCCTCCGCGGCCACCGGCAGCCTTCGCCGCGGGCACGCGCTCTCGGCTGCTGCGCGGGTCACCACGCGGCGCACGGCCGGCCCTGGACGCCGCCGCCGCTGACGACGCACACGCGCCCTGGGCGGGCCCGACCGGCTGACGCGGGTGGGCTGCTACGCGAACGGGCGCGCGCACGGCGGAGGGCGGGGCGGGGGCGGGCGCGGGGGAGCGGGCGGCGCTACGGTGGAGACGTATGGGCAAGATAAGGTGTGTGGGGCCCAAAACGGATGAAGAGGAGGCTTCATAATACGGGGCGCAAGACTGAGAAGACGACGAGAGAAGAAAGAGAGAGAGAGAGAAAGAGAAAAGAAGCGAAAAGAGAGAAAAGAAGCGCGAAAAGAGCGAAAAAGAGAGAAAAGAGAGAAAGAGCGAAAAGAGAGGAAAAGACAGAGGAAAAAAGAGAGGAAAGAGACAGAAGAAAGAGAAAGAGACGGGAAGAGAGAAGAGAGGAAAGAGACAGGAAAGGAAAAGAGACAAGAGAGAAAGAGAAAGAGAGGAAAGAGACAAGAGACGGAAACGAGACAATGAGACGGGAAAGAGACAAGAAGGAAAGAGACAAGAGAGGAAAGAGACAGAGAGGAAAGAGACAAGAGGAGGAAAGAGACAAAGAAAGAGGATTAGAGGCAAGAGAGAGGAAAAAGAGAAGGAGGAAAGACAGAAAGAGAGAGAAGACGGAAAGAGCGGAAAGACAGGAAAGAGCGAAAGACAGGAAAGAGCGAAACAAAGGAGAAGACGAGAAAGAAGGAAAGAACAGGAAGGAGAGGAAGGGACAGGAAAGAGAGGAAAGACAGGAAAGAGAGGAAAGACAGGAAAGAGAGGAAAGACAGGAAAGAGAGAAACGACGGGAAAGACAGGAAAGAGAGGAAAGACAGGAAAGACAGGAAAGGGAGGAAAGACAGGAAAGAGAGGAAAGAGAGGAAAGTGAGAAGAGGGGAAAGAGAGGAAAGAGAGAAGAGAGAGGAAAGAGAGAAGAGAGAGGAAAGAGAGCGAAAGGAGAGAGAGAGAGAGAGAGAGAGAGAGAGAGATAGGGAAGAAGAGGGGGAGTAATAGTGCGCGGAGTGAGCGCTGAAGAGGAGGCGAAATGGGCATGGGCGGGAAGCGGAGAAGGATGGGGAAGGATGGACAGAGAGGGAAATTGAGCGGGGCGCTGAGAGAATGGATAGAAGGCGGAATGGGGTGGATAGCTCGGGAAAGATGGAATGAGATGGAGTGGATTTGGGGAGAGGGAAACGACCACTGAAAACTGTCGAGTGAAGAAACGGGAGACGGTTGGCGATGCAGTATGTAGTTTTGAGTCTGCAACGAACTCTGCAAGTAGAGCCGAAATAAATATCTACGTAATTTGGTAGGCCAATGTCATTATCTACATGAAAATTGTAAGATAACTCCTGCTCTAATTGACGTTCTATGAAGTTTTCTCTGATCAGTTCGAGATGAATGCCGGAGCAATGCCTTACACAGCGGGCCATGGATCATATGTGTATAATCCTTACCCATCCCGCCCCCTTGATTAATACTTATGTCCATCACGCATAATCGCGAAAGCTGACTTACTGAGAAAACACAACTGCTATCTCTTGTGCAGTTGCGGCATTGGAAAGAAGGGTGTCAAGTGGGAGAGGTAAGCGCAGTGTAGAGGTGAAGGCCAAGAGGCGCTGGCCAATAACCTCGTAGACAGGGCGCCCTTGACAAAAATAGCTGGCCACTGAAATAACTGTTTTATATAAAAAGTAGTTGATACACAAAAATATTTGTCAGTTTCAAGATCAATAAAATTAAATTTTACATACAAGTATAATACAAAATAAGCGTACAATTTTCGCGTTAAAACAAGGTATTCCTATGATGACAGGTAGGTATACGAATATACGATAAAAAGAAATAAAACAGAACACTAAAAGGCTCAGTGCTATGGCCTAACTTAACAATGTATTACTAACTTAACCACTTTCAAAACCGCCACAAACTGAATACTGATTTCTTTCATTCATCTTTTTTCCAAAGACAGATGGAGCCGATTATGGGAGTTAAAAACTAATATAACTATGCAAATATCTGAAAAAACTAGTGACAAAAAGCAACCATCTTTGGTTATAACCGCTACGGTACTCTCATGCCTACTGCCTCCTCTGCAACCCGGTGGCAGTCGTCGGGCGAAAATCGGCGCTGCGCTGGCGAGAGGCCGGATTGGAAGGCCTGTTTCCGCCGAAAGCATGAAGGGCCCTCAGAATCCATCGCCGCTCGGCTCGGGGCTTTCCGGGAACTGTCCGCGCATTCTCGCCGTATCGCTTCTTCATATCGCATTCTTCCCCTAATCTGAATTACACATTTGCTTTCCTTGTTGTCCTAATGCCACTGATCACCTACGTGTTTACAATTACAAGCCTACAAGGAAGTTCTCCAACTGTTGGACGCAATTACGCTGGGGGATATGATCCGCAGTCGTAAAGAATTGTGATCTTGCTTCTGAATAACAACGCATTAAAAAAATTATTTCTTTAAAAAACTGGACACCCGGTCGGGGCGACCAATTATTTGAACAAATTTAATTATTGTAATTCATCACGACACAAAAAATGTTCATGTTCATGTGTGACTTGGCACTCGAGCCGTGTATCAGTCGGGATCACAAGCTCCAACTGAAAGGAACATCGGATTAATAATAATTTTAAGAAGAGAAAACAATTCAGACCTTTAAGGGACGATAGTTTCGTAATAATATGTAATTAAAGAGAAGTTACAAGGTTTTTAAAATGTTTTTAAAAGCAATATAGCCATGTAGACCATAAGCCAAATAATCCTTCGCTCAGTTTTTTTTTACCATCGTTTATTCCCATTCCCATTAAAATCACTGCAAGAAATTGAAAAAACTGATCTTCGAAATTCAGTAAATGCTCAATAACACCCATTTCAAGGTGTCGAAATTTTCGGAGTTCCTCGTATAAAAATTATCCGTGCATTATAAATGTCCCTACTCCCGCAATCTCTTGCGGGGGCCGAAGTTTTGTTTGTGTTACGGCGAAATTCGTACAAAGCGAGTTCACGCTAACGAGAGTTTACTGTAGATTCGTGAAATTTTTAAAGGATTGTTTTAGAACGAAGCAAACCACTAATCATCTAACACAAATTTTTCCCGGGTTACAATATTTTCTTCCTTAACATAAGCGAGTTGTTGCTCTCCCTCCGAACGCGGTTGACTAGATGCATCGACAGTCCCATTAACTTTCAATAATGAACGCTCCCCGGGGTCCTCTCGCTTCCACATCGCATTTGCTTGGAAAGGAATCTCAAGTGAAGCGACAACTCTAGTATGTGTTCCTCACCCCAGCCACATGTTGAACACACGTTCTCCCAAAAGTGTTACGATGATACTCTTCGCAATTTTTTCCTTTCCCTGTTCACATGGGCTGCAACAGAGCCGGATCAAAAGCAGGCCTTAAGACGTTAAGAGGACGTTCCAAACATACCTTGGCCATATTAAGCTTTTTTAACGACCTTCTTAAAAACCTGTAACACCACCTTCAGAGGATCGTTCCACCTCCACCCACGATTCGACTATAACTATTACGAAATGTTTCGAAACGTTCATTTTCCATCAACCCCTCGTTGCCCCCCTCCAAGTCCCAAACCCTCGGAACAGTCACGACATTACCAGGACAAATTAGTAATGACCGTAGCAGATGGCATGTTTGGAAAGGTCAATTAATGAAATATCAAACCAACTCCCTCGTTCATTTTTGTTAAAATAGCAGAACAGCCTGTTCCTGGCTCGTCAGCCCGCTCGGGGCCGTGGCCGACCAGCGATAGCCCAGCCTCTCGGCCATGCGATGAGGGGCTCCTGTGGTTAACACGAAGACATCCCTTCACCGCATATACCGGTCTGCCCTGGGGAGGGTTAATAAAATTTGGCCAAGGTATTTTTTAGAACGTCCTTTTAATATCAAGGCGAGCGTTCTCGTCACACAGCAATAGATACAAAATGCAAGGACAGCTCACAGTTATAATTCGCACATCGAACCCGGGGTTGCGCCGTTACGCTCACCAACGGGCCACCCGAGAGGGTTGCATGACACCCTCCTCCGTAAAATCAAAATGCGCCCGCCCTGCAGCACTCTCGCAAAAGATACTGCGTCGCTCCCCGGTTGTTGACGCTTCCCATCCGCCGCTGACGTATTTCTGATCTCCCGCGCAAAGAAGAAGCTGTCAGTATCTATTCGCGAGCGCCTGCGGGAGTGCGAACGAATTTGCGACCTTCTGATAAGAGCATGAAGGTCGTCGGCGTTTCGGAAGCAGAGGACGAACGGAGGGAGAGACAGGGAGAGGAGTAGCGAGAGGGAAGGGGACGCGACGACGGCAGACGAAAAACGGTGGGTGTGCAAATGTACGCGCGCCACCTCCTTCAACAACCGAAGGTCGGGCGTACACGTCACACGTCAATGTGTAGCCGGTGGCAACTGGATACGGTCACCTGAAACCGACTGCGAATCTCCGCTCTGCCCTCACCGAAACGACAGTCGCCGCGACGCACTTACTTAGGAAAATCATTTCATCACCCTTCAGTTGTTCTCAAATAGATATGCTCTGTACCGAGTAGTGAGACGCATTGAACAAGTTAGCTCAATATATCGTTGATTACCACACACTTTCTAGTTCCCTCAGTATCTTGCACGCTCTACATTTCTTCTACCATAGAGTAAAAAAGGTGTGACTTTGTGATAACTGGGCGAGTTATCTACAGCAAAAATGGTAGGGGAGAAAAATCCTATGGAAAAGAAGACCATCAGAGTGTATGAAATTTCGAAAGCCGTACACTCTGATTGAAGGCTTGTATTTTGTTGATTCAGGGGAAGGTCAATCCAAGACCACGTGGTCCAACCCAGCTCTTTTAAATATAAGCATCGAAGCGTTATTGCAGATTCCGACATTTAGTAGGCAGGGATGAATTCAATCATAATGAAATTAAGAAATTATTAATTTGGACCCCCCTCCTCCAAACTTGGCAAACAAAATTGTATATTAACTCGTAAATAAAAGAAAATATGTTAATGTTAATTGCTAAACTGCGAAGGTTACAGTTGATTTTCGTATTTATTCTTTACGTTCAATATTTCAATATTATTAGGGGGTTCCATTCTTTGGTCTTGTTTGGGGTATGCTTATTACGCAAGAGGTAAGAGCTGCAGAAAGAGGGATGCACCAACACCCAAAAAACCGAAGGCTGTTCTCACGCGATAGCATCTTGCGCCGACACTTTACTGACGTGCGCCGGCGAATGCACTCTGAGCGCTCGAACGCGCGTACGCACGTCCAACAAGCCCTCGCACGGACGCAGCGCTCCTCAGCGCAGGCGCTGACGCACACGCCCGTACGCAGCAAGGCGCTGCGAAGTGCGAGCACGGAAGCGGCGAAAGGATGTGTAAGCAAACGTGCCATACAAGCATATCAATGCAAAGAGCTGCTGCTCTGCTGTCCGTTAGCTCACGTGTTGCATTTTGTTCGTAATACATTACAAGTGAAACCTAACCAAAACAACTATCAGTTTGTATGTTCGTTCCGACAGAAGGATCACAAGTAAAATACAGAACAGGGTAGTAAATAAACATAAAATGCCGTGAAATACAAAGAGATAAATTTAAAACTGAGAAAAAATTAATAATAATAATAATAATAAAAATTTTGTAATATTAATATGCAAAAGACAGTAATTTGATACAGTGGCCGTATTGTCAGAAGCCATCTGACTTCAGTAAAGCGCAACCACACCACCTGTCCATCATACCTGTGTAGTGAGGTTGAGCGATAACGCCTAGTAGATACTGTGATAATGTAAGATATATATGAGATATAGTTAATAATAATATAATAATAATAATAATAAATAATAATAATAATAAATAATAAAATATGTACAAGACACTTTTTTACTGCACGAAATCAAAATCTGAGCTTTCAGAAGCAGGTGCGACTTGTACTGAGATGCACGGTTGCACAACCTCCAAGGAAATCGAAAGTATTTCTTTAGAATATGTTAGGAACCCTTAATGTCCATTTAATTGCCATGTTAATATTCGAAGATGTTAAAGCAACATATCGATGTATTACGATATCGTTTTGATTTCAAAGAGTGCCTGTCGAGCGCCCTCCCAGGCGACGTGTGCGCTTCTGGGCAGTGCACCAATGTCACGTTCTTGATCTCTTTTTCGGCATTACCCCTTGGCTCTGCGACCCTATGCTTCAACATCGGATCCCCTTTCTTTTCGCGTCGCAACGTTCGTAAGATAAAGACACCGTCTTATTCCGCAGAGCGAAGGGGGGAATTGAATTGAAGTGAAGTGAATTGACGGTATTAAATGCACTTTTAATTATGTTTGGCAAATTTACTTTCATTTGATGCAGGATGTGTTAGTTCGATTTTGTTGACATTAATTCTATTACTTGTTAGTGTCTGAATGCAGAACTAATGCAAAAACTCGAGTGCTCACTAAAAATCGAAGCGAGAATCATGTGTGCGGAAAGCTAACCTGTCGCGGACACTACGCATGCATTTATTTAAGTAATGTTTGAATATAAAGTTTTATTACACTTAGTTATAATTAATATAAATTAATTCATTACGTTTTATTTTATATTCGGGTTCTTAATTACGAAAAAGGTTGCAATAAACTTCAATACTGTTTTATGAGAAATGACAACTTTCAAGAAACGATGTAATTGCATTTAATGCTCGATATCCCAATTAAACATCAGCCCAAAAATATGGTTCGGATACACATGTGTCATCGATCATCAAGGAGGTGGTAAGGCATTTGTCGAATCAACTGCCACAAGGAATATAAGAGGCGAGATTGCCATGACAGGCACGAGTTGCCGTTCAAAGTCATGTTCTTACGAAACATCAATGAAACTCATCAAGACCTTTTCACTTGAGCGCCAGGACTTCAGAGGGCCCCATAGCGTAGTGAGATCACATGTTCGAACAAAGCAACCGATCACGCTCAAGAGACCCGTGTCTTTGTTCGTACATATATCTACAGATCACAGCCGGATACATTGTAACCTTGCCAGCAGAGAACACTCGTTCTCAACGTGATTTCCTTCCTCAAAAGGTGCCGCGGTAGTTGAAAACGTGTTCTACGCATATCTCAGATGACTTTTCTTATATTCCCCAATCAATACACACTTCCATTGTCAGAGCCAATTTTTGTCGATTAATGTTCAAAATTATAAATTTAGAACATTTTACAAAAAGAAGTACGCGATCACATATCATACACTAGCTCTGTAGAGATAACAACGAATACAATACAATGCACTAACAAAATAAATGAACGATTGCACATTACCCATTCTCTACATTATGAGTTTTGGAACTGTAGCTCGCATCCAGTTTAGGCGAATGTATACTTTGAATAAATGAAAATTTCTAGTTAGACGGTTCGTACGATAAACAATTAGCATACTACACGTTTTACGATAAAACAAAACTAGAAACAGAATCAAGAATTACCCAAATAGAGCATATGAATAAACTGGAAGAGGAATTGAAAACGTTAATCGCCTAAACAATATTCGAGCAAACCAAACGATAATTCTGCTAATACACTCATTTCAGAATTATCTAACGTTCAACGTAATCAGTCGACAGTAGTGGACAATTGCGTCACAATTGACTGTACTTTAAGTAAGATTTGATTAGGACACAAGCGCCATCTTTGACTAGATACGACACTATCGCAATCGTACTGTGCACCGGTCACCAGTACCTGCACCTTGCTCCGGTAGTTACCCTCTTTACGTCTGATATTCTACGTTTTGTTTTGCTATAATTTTATTCAATAATCCAATAATGTTTTTCTAAGTTTTATTCAATATACAAACACTACAAAGAAACAGTGTTTTTAAGCAAACCTAAGAACATAAACAAAATATGCTTTGAAGTGTTTACGTTTTCTTTGAATTTTCAATTAATAATGAAAACAATATATGATGACTGTTATTAATCAAAACATTGATCATATATTGATCCACATGATTTCTTGGGGGAGGGGGAGGGAGCTGAAAGGTGCAACCAGCATGGTGAGTTTTCGACATCAAAAAGAATCATGTTCAACAACTGCCCAAAATCTCTTTCTTGCAGCTTTTGATTAGTTTGATGTGCATCGAAGAAAGATGTATAAACTCGTCGAATCGGGTTTGCAAGACAAGCCATCAATAGAGGCTCGCGTTTATTAAAGGACAAAGAGGAAAACTAGTCAAGTAAAGCGATGTGGGGTATTCTTGATAGAACTCAAATCAAAATTTTCACTAATTTTCGCTACTAATTGTTCATTAATTGAAATGTCATATTTCCCCAACAAACTCTAAATTCTCGCGAGATCCATTATATTCTCGAAATAAAGTAATATCATCGTCTTTTTATGCATAGAACTAAGATGGTCAGTCTATAGATATTTTGAGTCAGTTGTGAAATAATTGCGCCGGGAGTACGTTAATTGATTCTCGGTAGATTCTCTTCGACAGAAATATAACTGAAGATTTATAACATCATTTGTCACTCTAATAAACGCTTATTGACATTTACATGTACCTATTTTATATATCCACTTCTTATAATTACGGTTTAAATGCAATTAAAAATTCTAAATATTTCTTAATGTCAATTTTAAAAAAAACTGCATAAAAAACTGCAATAATCATTGCATATTTTTCGCGAGATTGAAAAATAATTTACGGGAAATAACAATTTTAGTTATCACCTTTACACATCTAAACGGTACATTATGAATCTCGTGGACGCTGCCCCAGCAACGCACTTCAAATGGCAGTGGAAGGCAGTCATGTATTATTCCGTCCGCGAAAGCCTCTCCACGACATCACATCGCACATGGTATACTTGAGTTTTTTTTTTAATTTCTGGCGCGAGATGGCCCACAACACAATAAAATTCTTCACAATAAAATATCTCACGGCATTTCGCGTCTCTCGATCGTGCCGCTAGATGGCGCATGATTGCGAGCAGCGCGGACAATCATGTGACATATAGCGGCACGACTGACAGTGAGAAAGATGCGACACGCCGTGAGGTATTCCATCCTCAAGACAGACCATCACGCGCCCAGAAATAAATACGCAGTATAGCTTGAAACGTTCAGTGTTACGAGATCGGAACTCTAAGGCAAGAGCTCTTCACAACGGAAATGAAGGCGAGCAGCACGCCGCTTCTCGAGATAAAATAATACTCACAGCAGCGGGCGGGCAGTGGGCGCGCCGCCCCAGCGCGCACAGCGCCAGGGTCATCGCGGGCAGGGCCGGCCGGGGGCAGCGCAGCGCGGCTCTGGGGCTGCCGTGCGCGCCTTCCAGCCGCCTCCGCCCGCGCCACACTCGCGCCCGCGCCACACTCGCGGCCCGCGCAGCGATCGTGTCGGCGGCCCGGACTGGCGCGAGCACTTTGGGCAAACAGCGCGCCGGCGGCGGGCGCCCCTCGCGCTGCGGCATAACGCCGGGCGTCTCTCCACACAGCACCGCGCCACAGCTGCCAGACTTCCCACCAAATACTTAGCCAGCATTTCGGACATCAATTAACCATGATCCCAGAAGATACTACGAAGGAACGAACAGACTTTCGTGATCCGCCAAGTACCGATCAATTATGGCTGAGAAGACTATTTTTTTCGAGATTTTTTTTTTCTTTTCAAAATCAAATCATTTAACTAACAACCCGGATATAGTCAACTAAACTTAAAAAATACCACGGTCACTTCATTGCTGCTCGTTAAAGGCGTAAGTGCGGAGAACCTTGGGGAAATGAAAAGACGCAACTCCAGCACACACACACCCGACCAAGGCGCAAGAGAACGACCGGGCCGGTGAATCATTGATTCTGCCGCCCGTCAGGCGCGAGAGGCGAGGTGAGGTGAGTGCACCCGCCCGCGCGCGTAAACACGCTCTGCATCACAAAGCGCGGGCGGCCGCCCGTGTCTGCCCCGCCCCGCCACGCCCCGCATCGCGTACCAGAGGCAGCCAGGAGAGTGGCACCTTTTTCATAATTAAACTGGTCACCCGTAGAGCAAAGGAGCCTCATACACTACGCGACACATTGAAAATAACTAATAAAACAATTATTGACATTGCATCCGTTTAGGGTGCAGTTTAAGTGAGTCGAAACTGGATTTGAGTCAGTAACTAATCGATTAAGACACTTCGCGACCTTGTATTGCTATGGCTCTTTCACAACTTTCTCCCATTATCGGATAACCAGGATTGAATACATTAATGAAAATAAAAATACAAATAGCTGATCTGGGTAGCAGTGTTCGTTGAAGCACTAGTGCCGTGGCGATCTCGAACCGATGGATCGTGGGTTCTCAAATCAAATTAAAAACGAGATGTGCAGGAAATAAAATGAGAATGTAGTGACTAGTTCACAAGACGCATGAGATTTATTTTACTTTCTCATATACAACTTATGTAGTACAGATAAATTATTTTATCATAAAACTACAATTTTTTAAAGAAAAACTAGTTTTGTCTTGAAATACGTTATAGTAATATTTAAAATTCCTAGGCAGTCTCCGAGAAGTTATACACCTATTTGGACATTAAATTAACCGTTTGGGACAAAACTGTGAGTCAGATTATCAAAATTGAAACCACATTAGCATTTATTCTAAATAACCAAATAGCTTGAACTTGGTCGTCAACGTTCTCTTTAGGGATTTCAATCTATCAATCTAGCACAGTAGTGTCATAAAAATCCTTCCCCTCTCTGTGTTTGGAGAGAGTTTGGGCTTCGTAACCGTTGCCTCCGTGTCATATCCTCCTCCGTCACCTTCGACATCAGCTTCATTTACAGAGTCTACTGCATTCAACACCTCATCTGGCAGCTTAGTAATTTTGCCTTGGCCGGATCAACGCAATTGCTTCCCTTCCTTTGTCGCGTCCAAAGTGACTTTTTTTAGCACGGCAGGCTCAATCACAAGGGCCCCAAGGATTTTAATTACGCGTCTACCGGACGAGTGACCGACGAATCGAGTCCACGGCAAAAACAACTTCAAAAAACATCACGTTTTACCTGCGCAGAAGTACGTCAGAGCGCTCCTTCCGTATTCTCACGCAGAGCGCGAAGATCTTTCCACGAGTAAACAACTTTTCTTTTCAGGATCCGGAAGAATAACTAAGCAAATAACAAGCCAGCTGCTCGCGGTAACATTAAAATCCTTCTTGCTTCAAGCACGAGCAGCACCAGTTACAGCGCTGTACCTAAATTACTTTGACGAGAGATTGAACCTAACACCTTTTCTCCTAAGTAGATGTAAGAAATTGCTAAAGGCCCTTGTATTATCGGGTTCTCACGCAGGTGTAAATTCTCAGGGGTGAAAAGGGATGAAGAACATTCTTCTCACACCTTTTATTCTTCTGGATGTAATTACCAAATAATATAGAAGAATCGCATTGAAGTACCGCTGATGTTTGAAAATTTACAATTTTGAGTTGTTACATAAGAGGAAATAAGTTGTGATCGAGCCTTTACGCTAGGCAAAGCGTTGGAAATCAATCGAAATTCCTTTGAGGAGGAATTCTTAGCCTTCTCGCATATTAACAGTTCATTGTTCTCAGCGCTACAGCGGCCAGAAGAGGAAACGGTTTCTAATGGGGCTAACATGACAGTAGAAGAGCAACTCCTACCTTGCTTCGTCATCTATTAGCTCCCTTTTGAACCAAATGAACGAGTTAGGGGCAGCAAGTCAAATCATACTCAGACAGGTAAGGGTTGGATGTGAGCAGCCGGTTCTATTTTCCCAATGTGAATGCCACGGCAATATTGAACTGATAAATATTTCTTTCTTATCCCATCGCAAATTGGCGCATGTATGCTAGTATGTTACTTTTGCAGAAGTTTAAGCAATATACTACTTTCCTCCTACATACATGCACGAGACGTCACTGTTTGTAAAGCTGACCTCGGTGGCCTCACATTCAAAAGGTATTGACGAGAAGATAAGGGTATAGGAAGGGTAATAATGATAACACAAAGTCGTTAGATACGGACAGAATCCAACCCGGCCGAAACTTTCAAACCAAAACAACACAAAACCCCTCCATCAACTTTAAACGCAGGCGGAAACGACCTCCAACGAAGCTGGAACCTTGATCTTGACGCAGGAAACCAATCCATTAGCCATGCCAACTAGTAAAGTCGTTGGCAAGTAAATCGCGCACAGCCTTTGCCTTCAAAAGAAGTTCGCAACGCTATTTGGAATGGACAACAAAATTAAACATTCATCAAATACTTAAAATGCACAAATCATTTCGATAAGTTTACACTGTTGGTTCACTTCGTCGATGTTCTCATTAGCTCTTATTTGTTTATTATTTTCAGTGTAATAAAATGTACTGTGTTTATTAAATGATACCCTTTTTTAGTTAGATATTAAGAGTAGTTCTTAAACCGAATGGTACGAAGTATTTATAAAAATCGCGTTCGTAGGGTTACATTTTTGGCTTCTTTAGCAGATACAACGAACGTCTGGGGAGAAAGCGCCCGTGTATCGTGTCCCATGAGTAACAATATCCGTCTTTAGTTAAGACACTTGAAATGGAGATCCAGAATAATAGTACGTTCCGATTACTGGCCTCTGACCACTGCACTAATCCTCTTACAACCACTGCACTATGTACGCAAAGGAGAGTCCTGCAGAAAAAAGCCAACTCACCGACGAGCACATTTTTATTCATCTTATTGTCCGATGGTTAACCTTGCATTGAGATTAGCAATATTTTTAAATCTTTGCTATAGCAATCGAGCGGAAGAGCATTTGCTGTCGGGACAAGAACACTTTTCGTGACGTGCTTCACGGTAAAGTCACATACATGTTGAAATTGAAACTAAATGTCATGGACGTTCCTCTCCTCTATGTTTGGCATTCCAAAGGGAAGTAAGTTTTTGCACCCGCATTGCGTCAAACGGCTAACTAGCTTCCGTCGAAGAGATTTCCCGTTCACGTCACGTGAAGGCAAAAGAGCCTGCCAACGCTTTTCCATTCAGGTTCCTCAACTCATTGAATATGTCAGGAAACATATTAAAATACATCGAGCTTATTTCAGCGAATAATGCACAGAAACTGAGGAATCTCAGGATGATGAATATTACTCGTCCTCGACTAAAATGCGAAATGTACGTTTACTTAATACACGGTCTTTTCGCGAGTGTTATAGTAGCCGGATCTACGAAATTGCTCACAACTGTAGAAAAAGGGAGAAATATTGTTGAGGCAAATCCAAAACTGTAATATCTGTATGATCTTATGGATAGATCAAATTATAAAACCGCTATAAGACAGATTTAGTGTAAAAAATGTGAGACATGAACTTCAAATGTGTGTCAAATATGTATTTTTCTTTGCTCTTGAGACGATGTATTTAATATATTTTTAAATCTGAAACAAGTTTTCCCCTAAAATTGAAAATAAAACTCAATTACACACGACCATCATCGCTCACACTTAAAATCAATTCATGAGGGCCATTATTTTAATACTCATACATGCCAGAGTCAAGGTGGTCTGTAAGTAAAGAGGTAGAAATTATTCGCATTCATTTTACAAACGCTGCTTAACTTGGTATTCGGACTATGGTACTCATTATTTTGTCACTCTGACAATTGGTAAATATGCGCTCTACTTGCTACAGACTTTCAGGAGATATCAGGTTGCAATACAATGGAAACGTGGAGAAACGGCAGTTTCAATTCTGAGAATTCCTTCTATTTCCTGGGCGATGTTTATGGCTGTGAGAAAGTTAATTTTGGATTGTCGAATATGTGCTGATGTGTTATTTTTAAAAGAATTTGTTTCGCACCTAATACTCTACGATATATTTTGAGTTTTACAAGTAATAGCTGGCATGTGTTTATATAGACAGATATTGCGGTATTGGAACATTGCGTAAGCATTACTAGTGCTGCAATATTACGGGTTCCGAGCATAACTAGTTTACAATATTACTTTCAGATATGAGGTCCGTTCAAACTATCCCGAACCTCCAACTGTACTGACGAAATCGACACTTTCGCGGCATTTTTTAACGGCTGGCTCAGCAGAAGAATGCACTTCGCGGAACGATGCGGTTTTCGTAACGTAGAACTTTTGGAACCTGTCCGATCGTACGTTGACTTGAATTGATAAACAGAAAGTATTGCGTAAAACGTTCTCACAATCACGTGACCAATATCGTATAGATAGTAAAAGAAGCGTTTTGCAGAATGTTTTTTTCTAAATACAATTATAAGTTCTGAGGTTTGCTGAAGAGTATGCGGCAAATTCTCAATGTAACATAATGATTAGCATTTTTTGAGAAAAGAGGTCCTGGCCAACCAATAATTTGAACATATACCTTTAAATAAAATAATAGAATTGTTATTCGTAGATAATTATACATAGAGATTAATGTCGCCTGCATGATATCGCATTGAAAATAAATTTAGCAGCACGTACAGCCACCACATTTGTGAACAAATTCCATATAACGCGATCAAGAGATCGGTTAGCATTCAATATTATACGTCGCTCAGAGATTCCGGTAGAATAGCGTTCTCCGCTGTCACTTCCAACTCAAACCTGGTCAAAGTCAATAGAACACGCTCCAGTGCTTCCCGGCGCGCAAAAACTGACTTATAAAAGGTAGGCTATTGTCGTAGCCGGGGGGGGGGGAGGTCGTGCGCTCGGGCGGGCGAGGGCAAAGACGGGGTCCCAGCGGAGGTCAGCCTTCGGAGTTGCGGTGGTTTCTGGAAGCGGGGCGGAAAGAGCGCGCGTCCGGGAGCTACAGCAGATTCTGCACTTCCGTCAAGGTAGACCCCGCAGGGGGATTGGTCTTGGCAGCATAGGTAGACACGTTCTCTGATGAGATGTAGATGATCATCCGAACTCAACGAGTTTCACAGCGGCACTCACGTCGAGAGCTTCAAGGAGGAGGCAGTGAGTAGGGGATGCTAAACTCCTGTTGCCGGACTTGCCCGGTGACCTACCAGTCGGGTTTATGGCGCGTCTTCGGAATGTTCTGGAATCCACAGAACTCCGGCGGGAACCGGTCAGGTTGCGCAGCTTCTAGTGTACTCACGTCAAGTGTAGGCAGTGAGGATGCGGGAAGGGGGCCCCAAGCCGCTCGTGGTCCCCTGTTGGGCTCTTGGCTTCTTCGACTTGTTCCCGGCGCATTGAGTCGACTGCGGAATGAGCCCGGAAAGCTAGTAGGTCTGAGTGGGCAGGGCGATCCCAACCCCGGCATTAAATAGAGAGGTTGGGCTCCAATTACCAGCCTGGCATCGCACTTGTGCGGCGTTGGGGGGTGCAGATAAAGGCTAACGCTTAGGTGCCCATCCCGGGGTCTGGTGCCCCCTGGCCAAACAAGAGTTAGTGTGGGGTTGTAGCCCATGCAGAGTTTCTAATCCTGTGAAGAGTACGTACGTCCGATCGGTTGCGCACGTACATGGATTCTGTGATGATTAAGAGCTCTGCAAAGACCATAGAAATGGTGTCCAAATTGGAATATTAGGATCTTCTAACGAAGTTAGTTCCAATCATAAATTATTTTAGATCATTTTTTATTTGAACTTCAACAGTAGCTTGTACGTTAATCATCTTTAGAAATGATGACACGTTCTAACTGTTTATGAAGAAATAATGAAGCTTCTACAACTTTCGTAGAATATGTCATTAAAAATCGCGTTTTCCAGATTCGGATTCAAGGTTGATATCTTTATTTGCTAATGAAGTACAACATTTAAAAAATGACTGTGTTCCAAAATGCTTGAAAAATTCTCTTCCTTCGGAAGAGAAGTAAAGTCAGCTGTCCTATGCAGATTTACTGTACGTGAAAGATTCTGAAGCCTTAAAAAAGCCTCTGAGCTAAATTCAAATTGCCAGTTTCGTCGCCCGAGTGAGTAATTCGTTCTCCACTAAAAAAGAAGCGTAGCGGAATGTACGAAGTCAGACGAAGAACAGGCCTGATGACCTGGGCTTCGTCACGTAAAATAAGGCATCCATCACGCAAATTTCGCTACGCTCCTTTCACCAACTAGCGGAGAAGGGATGTATTTCTTGGGCGAGAAACAGGCGATTTGAATTTGGCTCAGAGGCGTCATTTAGGCTTGAAGATCTTTTACATGCAAGTAAATCTACTAACACGGGACAGCCGGCTTCACTTCCCCTCCGAAGGAAGGCGTACGATGGACTTTTTCGCCCTTAAAATCCACGGCTTCGATCAGGTTTGAACCCGCCAACTTGAGTACAACAGTGCGAAAGGCTAATCGTTACACTATCGCCGCGCGCAATTGTTCTACTAGATCCTCGTAAAAATCCTTTCTTTCATTGTTGAGCAATTCGGACAAAACAGGCTGATACGCTATCTTTTCAGTTATCATTAAATGCAAGCCGATACTCTAATGCTGCACAGTATGCTCTTATTTCTCACATTTAAGTATAAGTGAAAATATTCAATGAAAATGAGACACGCGCCATTCTTTTAATTGAAACTTGATCTATCCGTGAACACAAATTGAAGTCAACATTTGTAGTGATTTTTGAGATTTTTTAAATAATTTACAAGAAATTTAAGCTGAAATTCCTCAAAACCATTCGTTTAAAAAAAAGTTGCACATCCGTTTTCAAAGATCTGATTTTTCGAATATATTTCATTTACAAAAATGTCAAAAATATCCGCATTCAATATTGTACATTTACAATGGTAACTTTTTGCAATTTTCGAAAGCAAAGTGTTTGCGAAAAATTGTACCGGTGCCAATTATTATAACTTTGTTTCATACCGCCCATTGATAAGAGGGAAAATTGGAGTCTTTTGTAGTAAAAAAAATGTTCAAAAATTTGAAGTAAATAACTTGACTATCACTAGCGATTTAGCACTTCATAATACGAAATGCCTGCACTGTGGTGGCATTAAAACTGAATATAGATTTTTCGACAGTGGTTAGATTTCCTTGTAATCTGGATAGAAAAAATGAAAAATCCTACAGTTTTTAAAATGTTTAATTAAGAATAATTGCATTTCGATCAATAAATACGAGAATGGGCAGCATTTATTAGTGAAACAGGCATTTACAGGTTCTATAAAATTCGCAAGTAATACTCCTAATGCTTCAAAAAGGATAAATAAGGTTACATAAAATATTGCTTTTACCATTGGAGGGGAACAATAGGCAATGAGCCACAATTCGCAACTAAACAATTACTTTAGATTAAAACATTTGTGCATTAAAATTAAATGTCATGACTAGTAATAGATCTCACGGCTTGTCAATTCTACACAAAACTGGTGCAACGCGAACTTTGCTCAACGATCTGGCATTTTTACAAAGGGATGAAAGTCTATATATGCTGAATATAGATTGTTTTACCAAAGCGGATATGAAATAGCTAACTATGACGTTTCTTGGTTATGTAAATTACTACGTAACGCAATATCTACATCCAATTTGCGATATTACTTTACCCGAACATTGTGTAATTGCCCTTTGAACCAAATCAAACGGTCTTCAATTTCGTGTCCTAAATGTTTATCGCAAAAAGAAAATCCGAATACAAAAACATGTTCTTAAGAAGATCCAAAATTGCGTCAGTCGCTGCACGTTCAATAGGAAAAACGTAAAACACAACACTATTGCCGATATTTGTCTCGTTTATATTATTTCTTCTGCGAGGGAGTCCCATTTTGGAAGAACCTCCTTTACAACACCTTCAGTAGTCCAAGTACAAGGGACTCAATTAAAAGGTCCCACAGAAGGTCGCGAAAAATCAGAGACCGGCGACTGTCACAAGGTCACAGTTATCTCAAACACGACAGTCAAAACGTCACGTCCACGTCAAAATAAGGAAACGATGAGAAGATAACTCACCAGGTGTCCGCCAGTGCAATTAGCGTTCGTATTTTGAGACGGTAGTCTACAAGTATGCTATTTTTACCTTTCCTCCCTATACAAGGGCTGCTATATTGGGCTGCAGAAAAGCGTCAACTTGCAGGGAAAAATGCATTTGGCGGGATTCCGCCCAAAGAATGGAATCCGTTGTTTCGTGGGAGTTTGGGCGATTCGATACTAATTTTTCTAAAATCATCAATAGTACGCACCTTTTCCTAATAATTACACAAATATTTGTGGCGTCTGAAAGATTATGTCCTAGGCACAAGAATATTAGTTTCGAACATCATGCAAATGTATAAATACGAGAGCAGATTCGTACGGGGGAGTCGATTCGCACGAGTATGTATTGTGGGATGTCAGAGCCTTCTTTATTTTTAATAAAACAGGCATGGCATCGTGCCAACTTTTGCTAAAAGTGGTATATTTTCTAAATATTCGTGGCTTATGACAGATAGGCTTTATTACCCAGGGTATTTACTTTTAAACATCTTATGAACGTGCTGCTATTTTGAAATTACCAGTCGCAGAGCCAGACTTGGGCGCCATTGAGCGGGTTTTTGACTTTCCGATGACGGATTTGCCCAGTCGGGATCTGGCAGCCCTGCCCTATACTACATTACGGTCTCAGGTTTTCAATCATAAGACCATTTGAATTACAACTTTGCATACTCGACATTATTAAGGTTCATTATTGTTGTTCCGAAGATAGTTATGATTGGTGCGGATGGCGAGGCGATACAGGCAATTTTGCTCTCGAAAATTGGGATGTCTGTCTCTACGGAAGGATGTGTAACTAATAACTCTACCAGAGTAGAAGCTTTTGAATTGAACCTTGGTAAATACTTCAGGAGTAAGATCTAGTTGGGCAGTTCAGGAGTTCATTACGATGTTTTATTTTTTAGAGGCATTTTACATGAAACGCTGTAACATTTTTAAACTTTTATGGAAAATGGCAACTAATGTTTTTCTTAAAATGTCTAGTTCGAAGAGAAGAAAGAACATTAATACACGAAGTAGAGTTCCAATTTTCTTGCAAATCCAAGAAATTTTTGAAACTACAAAAGTTTAATTTTATTTTTGAACCTACCCTACACCACCAGTATGAGCCTGAAATTCCTTTCATAATGCAGTTTATCCCTCAATTTTACATTTCTGAATGAGATAATGAATTTTAATATTTTAAGTCATTAGTTGTTGAGTAAACCCACGCAGAAGAGGAAAAGGTTCGGACACTGCGCATTCCCACTAGTTTTATTTTGTCAAGACAGGATCACTTTTACCACTTCATAGTTTCCCTACCTCCCTCTAAATACACTGAACGAAAAGAGTCCTGGAGAGAAAAGGCCTACCTCAAATTTGTTTCTCCTACTTAATGAATCCAGAAATGAAGTAATTTCTCGTGTCCAAAGCAGAGGCCTTAGGAGCACCGCCCGAGGCAATTGCGAATGCTCGGGTTGCCACCGGGGCCTCGCTCATGCGTCAAGCACAGTTGAGTCTAACCCAAAGCTTCGCAGAGAGGGCGCGCGGGTCGCCAGGGAAGAAGTGGTCCCGGGCCTCATGCTGAGAAGCAGCTCGGGGAGTAGGCTCTTCCCTTGATACATGGAGTGGCAGTCTGGGATACGCTTTTAGGCTTGGGGGGGGGGCAGAACGGTGCCGGCGGAGTCGCCCATTAGCAACGGACCTTGGTCCACGAGGCGGAGGCGGAGGGGGGGGGTCGCGAGAAAGCGCGGTCGACGGAGGAGGCGTCGCGGGGCAATTAGCGCCAGGGCCGGCGGGCGCGGGGTACGCGCCCCGAGCCGAAAGTTTCCACGTAAAGCACGGAACCGCCGCCTTCTAGTTCGGAATCTAGGGGCTAGTCGTCCTCGCCACCCACGGCGGCGCGGTAGACGACAGGAGGCTTCCCCGAACGCGGCAGGGCGACGCTCTCGCAGGCGCAGCGATTCAGTGAAATCAATTTCTCCAGAAGGATGTGACCCAGACCACAAAGTGAAGGTTTCCGGGAGGCAAAGGACATTAACTGTCAGCACAAAATACCAAACAGTGAAAACCTTTGCACATCGAAGATAATTTTAAACGCAGTTTTCTTCCGCTCGGAGAACGCCACTCAAATGTGTTGTGTCACAGAGCATATTTATTGTCATATTTAAATGCTTATAATGAATTAACGTGTAGCAATACGGTTGAGTAAGATGCTATAAAAAAGAATATGAGAAACTTGAAAGAGAGAACAGTCGGATACCATGAACATTATACCAAAGGATGTTGACGAATGAAGCAAAGGACAGCCATTACACGCGCCTTCCTGAATGGGTGGAAGAGCTTACTGTCAAGGATCCTTTAAAGCTTTCTTCGCTCTACTAAAATGTTGAGAAACAAGTTAAATGTATTAGTCGTTTATATCAACAATATTTAGTCAGTATTAGAATAAGAAATAAATCTTGAGATAAGAGTGCACGTAGACGAATATAATGTTTTAAAATGCAGCACTCAATCTTGGAATAGAGTAAGAAGAAAAAAATAATTTCGGAAAGTGATGAGAGTGTTTGCACAAAAAATCTATTTTGCCGAAATGTGATTCAAACAATCGAAGCAAAACATTTCGGCATTTTTTGCATCATTTCAAAGACAATAATCTTTAAGATATGTTTCAACTTAGATTTTCGCCATTTTCCCAAGAACACTGTTATTGCAGCGTACTTATTCTCTTTATTTTATAAAATAATGGAAGATGCAAGGGCAAACTTTATATACATGCTGTACGAGTATCTTCTTCCGTGATCTGCACAGATAACAAAGACTCACCGCAACAGCATCATGTAATGATCAGAACTTCGAACACTCACCTGCAAAAGAGAAACATTATTATTATTATTATTATTATTATTATTATTATTATTACCATCATTGCAAAATATTCAAATTTTGGTGTCCATGACGACAGGGCCTTTTGGGAACGAGAAATACAATTTGGCAGCAGGTTATTCAAGGTGTAATACATTCTTTCCCTCGTCAATCACCTCATGAAAGTACAAAACAACCAATTCGGAGAGTCAACAAACACGATTTTCCACGACAACGTCTCGCTTTGTGGATTCCGTACTCAGGATATAGCAATTATGGAAATCATTAATCCTACGCCTACGGTATTACCTAGTCCCGCCTCCTGACCACGTCTTTTGTCAACTCAACCGTTGAGTCAGGAACGAGAAAACGATCGAGGCGGCGAACGTGAACAAGAAAAGCAAATGCAGCTTCGCAACACTTCGCGGCATTCGTCCCCCTAGTCCGCGGTTTTCCCCTATTTCAAGCGCGAAAACAACCCATTCCGAGAGCGTTGTTCCGAGGCGCGGCTCGCGAGTGACTCGGCTGTCGCCGCTCCCATTAAACGGCCGTAAATCCACGTTAGGGCGCCGCCTGACAGCGGCCGGCCACTCAATTAGGTGGGCGGGGCGGGGCGGGGCGGCGATCAGAGCTGCCCGCGGCGCCGCGGCGCGGCCTGCGCGTCCACACGCCCACGTACTCCACAACGACACCACTCACAATTCGCCTATTAGTACATCCAACACCTTTTTCACTTCATTACATTTGTCTCAATGTTCTTCCTTGGTAACGTTAGATATGCCTATTGAATATTTTACTCACCCAGGAGAATACTTGTTTGCAGCCAATTTCTGTATGCTGCATAGAAGTAGTTATTGAAAAACGGCCCAACCAAGTATTCATTTTGCTGTAGCAAAGTTGATTTTATTATATAATTACTCACTCGATGTACTTAACCCATTAAACCGGCCTCCGACTTAACCTCAGGCATATAGCAGCTAAGCATGGTTTTAGATGAAGATTCGGACCGAACCCATTCATATGTACACCCTGGGCAGGAGTGTACAAAACCTTAGCGATCATCGCTACATTGATATTTGGCATTCAGGAATGGAAAAAAAACGTTCTTATATGTTTCGTTTATGATGTCTATTAATAAAATAAAATTCACTAAGTATTGCAAAAGAAGCAAATTTCAGTTGACCAGAAATGTTCGTCCTCTCATGAGGACGCTGGGTGTTAATGGGTTAATCAAAAATACGTTCAATGTAATATTTCCACATTGTTGAGAGATTTAGATTTTTCTCAGGGTTCGTTTATTATACTACATTAAAGCACGCACATGCACTACTCTCAAAACGGCAAATATTGGATGCTGTTTGAACAAAAGATATTGAGCACACCGTGGTCACTGAACTACGTAACTGTTGCAGCAGATGGCATGATGACGCGTTTCCGATCACATGGAAGCACTCGTGCCGCGCTCAGGCGGAAATCTCTCAAAGAACTTCTACAAGCGACCAGGTAAGCTAAGAATGAAGACCCACACTACTGAAGTGTCGAATACGTATTATTGTTTCATGTGTTTTTCATGGAAGTCCTTCGAATTTGTAAGATTGTTTCATGACTTTTCATGTGAGCCCCTGAGAAACATCGAACGTCACGTCGTCGAACAAGGATAATATCGTATAATACAGAGAAAATAAATTAAGTAGAATGCTATATAAAAAATTCGTATTTAAAAAATCACAACCTGCTGCACCGGCTAGCCCGGATTTCACATGGCCGTCACTTAAATTTGTATATCATATGAACAATTTGTAATGAAATTAAGGTGTCAAATAAAATATTTTCCATCACACGGCGAACGTTTTCCACAGCAACACGGAACCCCTACACTATACGAATCGACCTCGTCCGGATACTCCATCTTCCAGTCACTGAAACATCCCCTTTCTCGCCTTGTAATAGAAATAGATATTAACTACGTTATTAACGATAGAAAAATATACACTTTAGAGATACAAATAGGGAACAAATTTTAAACGACTTTTGCTTCAGAAGATTGTACCCAAAATTATTTTA
Source organism: Gryllus bimaculatus (assembly GCA_017312745.1). NCBI lineage: Eukaryota > Metazoa > Arthropoda > Insecta > Orthoptera > Gryllidae > Gryllus > Gryllus bimaculatus. The sequence continues at coordinate 1,497,243 of BOPP01000230.1, read as the reverse complement.
TATTACATTTAAATGTCGGTTTTGTATTTATTGATTTACTATTGAGATTGCTGCGCTGAAAGGTCTAATTTTTTTTTCGTACTGTGGTTGTTAGGCCCAATATTTGAGTATTGTTAGGTGGCCGCGTGGCACCAGGGAAAGCGCCGGCGAAAGCGGCTGCCGCCTCCACCTCCGCTGCACTGACGCATGCATGCGCCGGGGGCGGGCCGCCCTTCCGCCGCCGACAGCCCACTCGGTCAAGGACCGGCCCCTGACGCGCGTGGCGCAAGCGCGCTCGCGCAGGTCAAAGCCACGGATCCAGGGCGGCGCGGTTCCTGGCAAGGAAAGCGGCGAATCAACGGGAAAGGCCCGGGGCTTCACGCACGTTCGCTCGTTTCAAGAATCAACACACTCAACATATTTCAACTTTCATGCAAAAGGGGCATCATCTTACACTGGTTGTATCGGCACGTGTGTTATGCCCATTGATAAGAAAGGAACGGCCAACACTGGATCCGTATTCGATATAGAAATGTACAAAACGGCATTCCATTTTCGTGTGCAACAGACCCATTGCCAACCAACATTAATTTATGGAATGTATCTATAACAATTCAAAAACTTAATTTATCTCCAGGTATTGACTATCATAAAACTTTATTCGCATTCCTTACGTCGGTTTCCTTAGAACCACAATTTAACAGAGCATTAACAGAGGTCTGCGACAAAGAATGGATGGCCCATCTCTTCATGTACTTGGCCAAAATTTCTCTATAACATTAGATAATACGAGTGTATTATAATGAATATGAAAAATTTCCAACACGCGAACAATATTTATAAGAGAATTTCACCGATAAAGTTACCCGCAACAAACTTTCAAAAAGCGCCAAATATTTATATTAATTCAATTTTACTAATTTTGAATGCGCGCAGAAATTAAAAGAAAAATGAAGCCTCCAGCCATATGAGGGGTGTCTCTGGTATGATTACATACGGAGGACCTCACGAAAAATCCAAGAACAATGAAACCGTTTCAATATTGACTGAAAATGCTAACATTATTTTGATATATTTCGCCTATTCTCGTAATTCGTGTACCGACTCAATTCCCATACTCAAGGCGTTACTGCTCACGACACAGCTGCCGTCATGCTACAGCAAGTCGCCAAGGTGGGGCTGCCCGCCATTAAATATTTTATATGCACGTGTTGCGTAATGGAACAGGAACAATTTTGATATTCTTGATATGTAGAGAACTGTTCTACTACACATACATTTTTATATACTACACTATTCCAGTGCAGCATTCGTGAAGTCTGTTTTTGTTAAATATTTAATTTACTGCAGCATTACACGCGAGTATAAGGTTCTACGTACTACGAGTATGTTCTACTTAAGAAGCGAAATCGAGCGTACCAAATAAGTAATGTTCAGCAACAGACACAAAAAATGCAATAAAATTACAATTCAAAAAGTTAATAAATATTTTTTTTAGAAAATTATTTCAATTTATATCTCTAAAATAACACAACATACAATTAAATTTTCTAAAGCATTTGGAAAGCTCGGTAAAAAAATTAAAATTCTGATTATTGTAGCCTCTAATTCTTAACATTGTGACTGACGTGGGCTAGCAGTATTTACGAGGTGAGTGTGTAAGAGATTTGAATACTGGATGTTGATTGAAAATAAGTTCATCAGAGCAAAAGATGTTTAAGCACTACTATTGTACTGCAAACCCATTCTACTGGGGAGACTTTACATTACTAAAAAAATGTATTGTTCTGAATTATTTTCCGAAGGAATAAATACAATCTTATTACTTACACTTATTACGGTAATGTAATGGTTAGCATATCGCGTGGTTGTACCCAAGTTTGCGGGTTCAAACCCGATCGAAACCGTGGATTTTCGAAAAAATAAAAAATAAAATAAAAAATAAAAAAAAAACTCGTACGCCTCCTTACCCGCCTATGAGCAGTAAAGCCGCTGTCTTATGTTGTAGATTTACTGCACGTAAAAGATACTGAAGTCTGAAGGAAGGCTCTGGGCTAAATTCAAATGGCCTGTTTGGTCGTTCGAGTAATACCTTCTTTCTCCGCTAGATTGCGAAAGGAACGTAGCGAATTTGCGTGGTCAAACAGAAGAGCGGGCCTCATGGCCCGAGTAAGCCACATAGAAAATAAAGCATTAACTACCCATTATTTATTATTTCATTGTCCTTCTTGTTCAGGGTGCTTGCTTCTTTTTGGTAAAAAACATTTTGTGTGGTTTTCTTCAGCAACATTTTTGCTGCTGGACGCCAATATTAAATACGAGTTCATCAACGAAACTCGCGTTTTCAGTGCCCTCCGCCTTTAATGGCTGATGTATCACAGTTTATTATTGGCCAGCAGATAAAAGTGATAAGAAAAATCGGATAGAAAAAGCAAAAATATGTTTGAGTGTACCGCCCTGATTCGACTACACCAGACGTATTATTAAATGTTATTACTGTTAATTTATTCAGTGGAATGTTGCTATAAACCACTGACTTGTTTAATTGGAGCGCTATGATCCAAAGCTCTCAACACATGCGTATGAATCTCGTCCCACCCAAAAATATTATATCACTAAGCAAGCTATTGAAGTCGAGAGTTACAAAGCATTACAATTATTACTCCAGTCATACAAATCGCAGCGTCGCATACTGTCACTTTCGGAGAGCCTTTTCCAAAGTGAATGTGACTTCAATTCATTTGAAAGTCCTCAACCAAATGTGCAATTTTGAGAGATGACACAGGAAATGAGCTGGCTGTCTTTCGGACGCGAGGACTTTCAATTCCTGACGCACACATATTTCACCTCGGCAGCGGGTTTTCTCACGCGACTGTCGTCACGAGAACTCGTTGGAGGTGGCAGAAGCGCCGCTGCTGACAGAAACTCGCTCCGAGGAAGTGACGCCCGCGGACGTTCTGCTGGCTCCGCGACTGAAGCGACAACGCATCCCCATCCACGCCACAAGCGCTCCCCGACACTCCCAGCACACGCCCGCGCCGAACGCTGCGACGCCAGTGCGACTGCCCACGGGCAGACAGACCTCTTGCACGACGTATCATAAACAAGTCTCAAGTCACGAAAGATCTTCCCGACGCTCTCACAAAATTTAATCATGAAAGCGAATAAATCAATTAATGCATGGCATTTCAATCTCTACAGACCGATGGTTAGCTTTTGCTTAATTTTGAGTGACAATTATTTTAAAAAATGCATGAAAAGATATTAACAAAAAGGACACAATTCCTTTTTCATTATGTTCTTTCTTCTTTAACTGATTTAGAAAAGTTCGGTTAACTACATGGCATATGTCATATGGTCATTAATCTCCGTATTTCCAAAATTGAAAAATTTCGAAAGATTTTTCAAATTCGTCCTACAATCACATTATAAAAGATAATTTACTTTTTAATGCGATCTATTAATTAAAATTGGATCTTTATAGCCTTTCATCAACAATATTTTCAATTGACAGGAGAATTTTTCACGTAATTTTAAGCTATTTCGTGACAATCTTGCAACTTGCGTTACAACCACAATATTAAGATTTCACTGTAGCATTTGTATTGATCTGAGAAGAAAATACGAGGAATCCGTAGCCTAAAGGGACGACGCCAGTCTCGTTTACGTACGCGCTAAAACTCCAGTCTTGAACATTTTTTTTTCTTTCTTCTTTAAACATTTTGTAAGAAAAGAGCACAATATCCTGAATTCAATGGCATTTTCACTAAACTTCGGAATATTACACAAATACGGATGTGTATTTTTTCAACCACTTGCGCTTCGTTTGGTTAACAATTTTTCAAGCGATAGTGTCCCGAAGATATAAGTGCCCTTAGTGTGTTTCGGGATTTGAGAGAAAAGAAAAACGGCCACCGGCACGGGGCTATCGGCAGAGTGGACATGACCTTGAGGATCGAAGACGTTGCAAGTGACTGGAGGCACTTAAAGGTGCTTCCGTTGTAGCCAGTAAACTAACTATCGCTGCGGGAGCATGCAAGCGTCGCGCAGCCCCGGCGCTGTCAGCTGTCGTAGTCACACGACAAGCCGTCCAGCGCGCACGCTCCGAAAGCCCCCTCGTGCATGTGCAAGAGCCCATGTGCCTCTACGACACGTGCGGGAACGCTTGGGAACTGTTATGGTTGAACGTAGATACTAAATTACAATCAGCCACTAATTATAGTTTTCTTGCTTGTAACACTACGTTTGTATTTTGAACATTCTTACACAAAAATTTCAATTTCTATTATGTCTGGAAATACATTTGTTAGAAGTGACACAAAGTTAGACATATTTTAACCGAAATGTTTCAAAATCGGTTTGGGACATGCGTGAACACTTCCACAACTCTTATAATTTTGGATTATTTTCAGTTATTTAAGTTTAGAAATTTTCATTAGTTTAACATTAAGTTTCATCAGTCGTAATATAAAAGATTGATATTTCAATTTCAGGTAGTAGGCCCCCCGGAAATATATTCCTCAGTTTTCTGGATGAATATTTAGTTTCATTTAGAGAATACTCGCGTTTAGCACCCCTACAATTTTTGCTGTCAATTTTAAAAAAAAGGGAGGGGTTAATCAAGAAAACACGATTGATGGCGGTACTCCGAATTCGGATGCACAACATTTTCAGGTAAAGTTGACAATTTCCAAAACTTTTCTGGCCAATAAAATATTCGTTGATTAACATTTTATTTTATTTCATTTACTTTTAAAAGCATTATTTTTCAAACTATGGATAAGCAAATGCACTTTTGCCCTACGGACTCCAATAGGGAGCTGCGGCCTTCCCTCTCCCTTTTCCGGGCGTGACCTTGAGACGCCACGGTAAAAAGAATCGACGTAAAGGTCTCGGTAAGATAACAGCACTCGCTTCCAATTAATAAATTATATGCTCTCTAGTAATGAGGGGTATTTCAAATCCAACCTGCCTCTAGGATGGCTCAAGGGCAGCGTAGTAGCTTCCCGTGGAGGGATTCCGGATGGGAGCAAAAATAGAATTGCAGCTTTCATTTAAAACCGTCTCAGTATCAGTAGCTGTGTGACGAAGAGAAGCTAAGGCAGGAGGAATTTGCGAGTTACGACCTCGCGAGAACACGTCATGTTCGCAAGAAGACTCTCCTACCACTCCCCC
>BOPP01000230.1:1451159-1480425 GCA_017312745.1 Gryllus bimaculatus | reverse complement strand
TACGGACTCCAATAGGAGCTGCGGCCTCCCTCTCCCTTCCGGCTGACCTGAGACGCCACGTAAAAAAATTCGACCCTAAAGTTCGGAATAACAGCACTCGCTCCATTAAAATTATAATGCCTCTAGTTAATGAGTATTTCAAATCCAACCTGCCATCTAGGAATGGCTCAAGGCAAGCGTAGTAGCTTCCTGAGGATTCCGGAGGGAGCAAAAAAGAAAATTGCAGCTTCATTTAAAACCGGCTTCAGTATCAGTAGCTGTTGACCGAAGAGAACTCAGCAGGCAGAATTTCGAGTTTACGACCCTCGCGAGAACATCATGTCGCAAAAACTCCCATACACTCCCCCCCCCCCAGCCCACCAAGCGGAGAACATATCAAACTGCGCTCACCATGGGGAACACCGTTCCGCCGAGAAGATCTAAAAAAAATAGACCCAAAACAAAATGCAAACTTGAAACTTGAATGCCCACGTTTCCCCGCGCAACACTACATACCGAAATTCCGTAAACGCATCAGGCAAACGTTAAGCCAATAACTTAAGGAGGAGCGTGGAACCAGGCCCCGAGGAGCGAACCACCCACGCTTAGCCTGCCTCGTTCAACCTCTCGATCAAGGCAATGGCAAAACACCACAACAATCTAACTCCCCTTGGGTAAAACAGCGTGAATCACCACGAGAGGAAAAAATATCCATACATATTATCTCATCCAATGTACTAACACAACATTCATCCTGGTTTAAACACCTCTTCACACCGAATCTTCTCACTTCGAAATAAACAGCACATTGTCAGCTGTCATTCTTCCATGCAAACAATGAATGTTCATGTTTGATTGATCTATGACTCCTATACATGTTTCGGCCCATTTCACTTAGCAAGCGTTCAAATTCCACTCGACAATCGTATTTTGAAAAACGTTTTCTGCCACTATAAAACTGAATTGAAACACAAAATGTACTAAATTCTTACTAATCACAAAGATATTGTCTGAAACACAATAAAAATACAGATTTGGAGAGGAAGAAACGAGACTTGCACAATAAAAAATAACGATTGTTGTAATAAGGTATGAATTTAAAACTATGTGATTAATTACCGAACAAAAAGATAAGACCGGACGACATTAAAAACGTTTAGATCTGCCGCACCTACGCTCTCCAAATTCCGTGTTCTCCAAACACCCCCGAACTCGTCATAGAGAAGATAATGTACACATTACTTGTGCACAAATATCCCAGTATCTCCCTCTTGCCGTCGGGAAATAGTTGAACGTACAGAGTTTCCTCTGTGAAAAACATTTGTTTTCAAACGCTGGTGTAAACCATTACAACTACTTGTCTAACCAAGTTCCAAGGGGCAAGTTTGTGCGTCACGAAATCATAAAATGCTGTCTCACAATTTCATATCCAATTAAAGCTCCTCTCATTTATTCAGCTGTATTTTAACGACCATTCAACATCACTCGTTTCTGCCTCCATACTGATAAAATTCTGAATATCGAAAACATCTACTTAAACATTCACTCTAATCAATCTTCTTTAAAATAAAAAACAAGTTACCAAGGCGAATTCAACAATAGTCATGGTAAATACAGTTTAAGCTAAATATTAATAAGACTCATACCAGCAAGCAGAGAAAATTCAAAATCAAGATGACAAAAATAATCGATAAGCCAACTGTCAAAGCGAAAAATATGCCTAAAAAGATACGCTAGACAATGGTTGGAACACTGAGAAAAGTGATCCAAAAGTCCCATCAGACAGTTTCGGAAAAAAAATAACCTAGCCAACAGTACCGAACACCCGCCAGAATGTGTCGTAGAATCAATCAATTCCCATATAAAACAATATTTCTAATTCTAGTTCAAACATTTACGAACATTTATTTTAAATTTATGCAATAAAAGATTTCTTATTTCCTAGAAGTAGTTTTCTTCGTCTCGAGAAGCTAGAATGTCTTTCTCAGAAACTATTCTCGCCATCCTTTAACTCTAAACTAAACATCGTGCGCATCTTGTATACTTCTTTTAGTTAGACGTGGCCCACTGTAAAATCTTACACAAAATCTTGAGTGAATCAAAAAAGTATTGTGGATCCATCGTAATAGAATATCAGTTAGTAAGATTCATCAACCTCTGCGTGATCAACTTTAAGTTCGATTCAACATCATCTTGAGCATTCGTACAACGCCATTAATGAGAATAAAAGAATTAAACAGTCCAGTATCTCCCGTTAAACGTATTGCCGATCCAAACGGAATCACACTAATACTCTCCAATAGAACGGAACATGCGAGATTTAGTCACGAAGAGAAGCTTTGCTCTTCGATCGCCAAATTTATATTTGGCATTTTCTACAATTTAATGTATTCCATGCCTAATCTGTACAAATGGTCTGAGCATCCCCTTGACAATAGCATTTACATAGTACCGAACCAGAAGGCGATGCCTTTGGTGCACTGGCAGATTTCAGTTGACAATGTCCACAGTATCCTTTTTAGAGCAGCACTAGTGGAGGCATTGGGGACTATGAGACTTTTTATGACGAAGCCAAAAAGCATATTGAGGGGACGACAGGAGGGGCAGTAATGAGAGGACAGAAACGATGCATTACGGTACGATAAGTTAAGTTGGTGGAAGAGGATGCGATTTCGGTCGAGTCGGAGCGATGTGCGTGCGATGCGGAGGCGATGGCGGATGCGAGTGGCGGAGCGACTGCGAAGGCAGTGGCGGAGGCCAGTGCGGAGCGAGTGCGGAGCGAGTGCGGGGCGAGTGGCGGAGCGAGTAGCGGAGCGAAGTCGAGCGATAGCGGAGACGAGAGCGAGTGGCGAGCAGACTTTGGCGGAGGCGGAGGGCGAGCGAGCGGAGGAGAGGCGAGGAGGCGGAGGCGAGGGCGGAGCGAGGCAGGCGAGTGGCGGGGCAATGGCGGAGGAGATCGAGCTAGTGGCGGAGCGAATGGCCGATAGCAGTGTTGCGAGGACGAGGGCGGAAGCGATGCAGGTGGCCGAGGCGGGTGGCGAGAGTATGGCAAGGGCGGTGCGAGAGCGTGCGATTGGTGCGAGGCGGAGGGCGAGGCGAGGACGAGTCGAGGGCGGAGGCGAGTGCGATGCGAGGTGCGGAGGCGAGTGCGGGACATAGGCGCATAAGCGAATGGCTGATGGGGTGGACAGCAGTAGGATCAAGCAGCAGGAGGGCGGGGGGGGGCGCGGGCAGCGCTCACGCAGTCGAGCGCCAATGAGGAGGCCGGCCGGTCCTATTGTGACGGAGCCGGACGCCGCGCCGCCGCCATCGAAATGACTGCGACGCCCATTGAGTGCCGGATGACCGCGCTTAAAAACAGCGACCGGTGGGGAGGGTAGAGAGTTCTATACTATAAAGTTTATGTGAAAAAATTTAAGTAATAAAGATTGGTCGGTCGATGTGTGTCGAAATAAACATTAGAACCAAATGTTAAAGAAGAGCAACCGTTGTGATCGATGTTATGAAAATGAATGAGCGCATTATTTGGCAGGGTTCACTAAACCTAACTCGTTTAAAACATTATTATGATTACTGACGATACGAATACTTATATCCAAAGAAGAGAGAAGTCGTAGATCTAAGTAAAGGGGTTTACGGAAACAAGTCTCAATGGAAGGGCCAAAGCATAGGAATGAAAGAGTACGGAAAATTAACAAACAACATTAGAAAATCGCCTTCAAAGAATGCAGAGGTGAGGAAGAAAAGAGAAAGCGACGGAGGAAATGTGCGTGAATGGGGCTCCACGTAGCCATGTATTTACTCCGCCACCGCATTCATTGTTCGCGGGCCATGCCATGCCCCCGGGGGATTCTGGCGCAGGCGGGGAGGGCGAAAGGACACGTCCTACATCCGCGCTCGAGGCGCTGCCCTGTACTGCAAACATCATTTGTGCTTCTAGAGTGTCCTACTTAGAACTGGTATCAACCGGGCACAGCATAATTGCCCTCTAAAGTAAACGTGTTGCAAAACATTCCATTGCACTGACCAAAAGTCGAACAATCTTGAAAATCCAGTCTTCACCCCTCATTCTTTCACCTTTCTTGATAAAATAGAATTATGACATATGTTGGAAATATTTTGGCATTGTTTACTACAGATTTCAATAAGATTATCCCAAGCATGTAAATAAATACGGTTTAAAAACAATTACAAGACACTACTTTCAATTCCTTCAACGTCTGTCTATTGCTTATTATGCAAAATTTACATTCCCATGAATATTATTAAAATGCAAAAATACAAACAACAAATTAAATAAATTATTTGCTAATGTCCAATTTGAAAATCCTCCAAGCTTTTTTGTAGAAAGCGAAATATCACAACTAGAAACTGGAATTTTATAGCACATGATAATGTTACGGCAAGATTACAAATAAGAAAATGTAGGTAAAAAGTAGTTTCAGCAATTGTACTTTCTCCGCTTATAAACGTAAGAGAGAAAGTATGTAATCGTGCCCGGAAAACGGCGGTTTTTAACACCAAAACTCTATGTCCTGGACACTGAAAGAAAAAAGTCGACAAACCAGTTGCTAAATATAGAAAAAAAATTCCTCTAACACTGGTGTAAGCCAGAATACATTTTTGTAATCCTTCATCCAAAGAACGTCTCTGCCTGCCCTGCCTTGTCTCTCTGTCTGCGTCCTCTATCTGCACTCTCTGCCTGCCATGTTCTCTCTCTCTCACCTTGCCTGTCTTTCGCGTCCTCTCTCACTCTCTGCCTGTCGTCTCTCCTCTCTCACTTCTCTGCCTGTCGTCTCTCTCTCACTGCTCCGCCGCTTTCTCTTCTCTCACTCTCCGCCAGTTCTTCTCGCTTTCACCTCCGCCTGTCTTTCTCTCTGTCTGTCTGTATGTCTCTCTCTGCCTGTCTGTTTGTCCCTCTCAGCCTGTCTGTTTGTCTCTCTCAGCCTGTCTGTATGTCTCCTCAGCCTGTCTTTTGTCTCTTCCAGCGCTGTTTGTTCTCCTCAGCTCTGTTGTTCTTCTCCAGCCGTCTGTTTGTCTCTCTCTCTCCTTCTCTCTTTCTCTCTCCTCTGCCTGTCTGTTAGTCTCTCTCTGCCGTCTTTGGTCTGAATGTAACAATAATGTAAAGGCCTGTTATTAGAAACTTATGTGTAGAAAGCATGTAACAAAGTTCATTGTTCCTGCTACCAAAAAAAACCTGTCTCCCTCTACTATCTTTTTTTTCGATTATCAAACAGCACGTAAGTTAACGATTCTCTTGTTCCGATGTACCGCGACATTCAAACGGTTTACGCTGGAGATGACAAGGTCATGCCTACGTCAGCACATTGTTCGATATGCTGTCGCACAACGTCGCCACGCAGATGCCACGGAACACTGCACAAATAAGAGATAGTAAGTTCTATAGTCCGCTAGTAAAATTCTCAACCTTTCATCCACTATAATTAAAAACAATGGTTAATGATGAATTATGCATATAAATAATTATTGCCAGATGCCCAAACGAGTCCTAAATGGTCCGACAGAAGACAAAGAAGGAAGACCAAGACTGCATGCAGAGTAGTGCAAGAGCTATGACGCAAGAAAAATGCCAGATGATCATGGTCCAACAGAAGCAAGGAACTGAGAGCGAAAAAACGCGACAGCTGTAGAGCAACTCCGTACTAATAATATATATATATATATATATATATTATAATAATTATATAAAATTATCTGAAGACATTAGAAAAGTATTAAATTATCGCTCACAACTTATTCTGTAACAGAGATTCCAAACATTTTCTTCATCCATCACTTAAGAGAATTGTTATTGCCTCATTGACCCGCCTTACATAATCTCTATTTAAAATCAGCTGAGATAATCAAAATGCAAGAGATTGCCATAAATTCTTCAAATAATAACATCTACAAACTATTTTGTAATTAAATATATTTTAAATATTCGAACAGCCATATTTATTATCTTAAAATATCGCTCATCAATATCAAAACAAACACCTACTGGAATATTGTAATCTTCAAACTTTTTAACTGTTTCGTGAAAATAAATAAATAAAGATGCTTTCGCTTCTGAATACTAAGTTCTTGAATATAAATCATTGTTGGATAATGTAAATAAATCGTATAATTTGTTGTTTTCGAACATTAAAACAGTGCAGCTAGGTTTCGTAGATGTCCCGTCCAGAAAGTCGAAATGAGCTCTATCTCCAATAAAAACGTGAAATACTTTCAATTTATCTGATATAAGGAATCTGGCTGTGCATAATAAAATAAGTTGCTAGTGTTTTATTATACCAAAACCGCGCGGATCGTATTAAGACAATAGAATTATCGTTTCCCTCCCTACGCGGGACCTGTAGGTCACTATGACACCATTCTGGATAAGGCTCCTAATCCTAAGGATGAATGACGGATACGCAAGAAGAGGAGCGAACATGCAATTTAAATTATATATTCTGTTACTTGTACCAGAAAACAATTATCAAGAACATTATTTTGTAATCATTGGGATCTTGATTATACTTAACAATCGCCAGGTTAATTTCGGCTAGAGTCCCCCAACGGCCCCCCTGATCATCACTGAACCTCTTCAAAACAGCATCGACCTCCTTGGGAATGTATACCAACCCCGTTGGGGACCCCTGCTCTATAATGATTGGGAAAACGTGTTCTATAATGTCTAAAAATAATTACGGGCACCTTCAGGTCTTGGACTTTTCATTTTTTCTTAGTCGAGTATTAGAATCGAAAGTGAATTATTGTCAACAGTGATTTGGACGGTATAACAATTTTAGTTGATGCGGTTTTTGATCACATCTGAAGAAAAATTATTTCGACAATAGCGCGAGTTTTACAGCGTAGCCCCTAGGCCGAGACCGACTATTGCCAGTTGCGAGAAATTTCGTAGCAGTTTTAGATTAATTCCTTCACAGAATGCTCCGATACGCATGTTACATTTAATGCCTTATGATTTCTTAAATTATTTAAAATGTATTATGTTAGTGACGCACTGTGTCTGAGAATTAGGTCCGTACGCGTGGTATGAGAACAGACGAAATTTAATCCAATAAAATAATTGCATCTTCAGTAAAATAAATGGAAACTGTTGTTTATGTTTTTTCCAGAGTTCCCCTGTGTATAACCAAATCATAAACACCTCTCACAAGGCAGCATATATAATTACTGAGCTCATTGAAAATTAGTAATATACATTTATCACTGAGGGGTCGACTATCATTTAAAATGTGCATTAATTAATTTACAGCATATTCTAAAACGTTTGGCAAAATAAAATCCACTCGCTTTACTACGCATTTGGCCCACGACAATCAGGACCTTATTCGCTTGTACGACTCGTTTCCGAGAACAATGGCGCTTGGTATTCGTCACATCCGCTCAAGGGTTTGCTCTTACGCAGAGCGCGATGCAGCGGCGACACAATACGCCTGACATTTCACGCGGACTCCGTTAATTTGCGAAGGCGCGCTGTCGACTGCCTTGCTGTTTCCGGTCACGCGCCTTCACTCAGCATCTCCCCTCTGCAGCTGCTCCTTTAGCAAGACCTTTCAGAAATATTAGAAATACACACACTAGTGTGGGTTGGTCTTTTCGTGTTGCGTATTAGGGAACGGAAATATTCGACAAAATAAGTAGTTGTTCCACCATGGCTCTGTGTCGTTTAGGAATCAAATTCGTGTCTAGGGTTATCCATGCTTCGTAGAATCTGACGTTTGTCTTCGAAATCGGCACTTGTTCTCACAATGAAAACAACACAATATGAAGAAAAAGAAGACCGTCGTTCTTTTGTTAATTATCAAATCTTGATGTGAAACTAAACCTCATTCACGCTAGAAAGTTATGATCCATAATATGTTGCTATTGGAATCAATTTATAAAATTTACTGCGGAACAAATTGATTTTCTTCATAGCCCCCATTTCTTCAGTTATGTGAGGGAACTTCATAAAATATAGTAACTAGAATTCACATGGTTGTAATACTCCTTCTCTTCATCTAATCTTCGGTCAGGAACAACGTAACCCTGTCGTTAGATGAAATAAACAGTCTCTCACATCATTTGTGAGATGAATGAGCTATTTCCTGAATCATCATGATTTCTTCAGGAGACCATTAACGGCAGACAATGAAGTTTGAAGTTCATGGTGGTAAACTTATGTCGTGGTTGATGCACTGATGTGACAGCGAGATAGACGTGCCAGGTAAGGACCTATCTACAGCTCGACCACATAGAAGAAAAACATCAGGGCGTCGTTTACTTAGGGAGGCGTGGCTAAGCCATCCCCAATTGCTCCCGAAGGATATATCAGTTGAACTCAAGGACTGCACTGCAACGATAACTGATTCGCTCTTGGAACTTAGTTCTCACGCACTCAAGGATTCGGGCCTTCGTAAGGCCAGGCCTTCGTAAGGCCAGGCCTTCGTAAGGCCAGGCCTTCGTAAGGCCAGGCCTTCGTAAAGCCAGGCCTCCCCGCCCGCCCAGGCCGAAGCGGCGGCGGCGGTGGCGGCGGCTGTAGCATGATTTAATGTTTAGTTTTGTTGTTGTGTTGTTCACCAACGGAAACAAGTATTAACTAAGATAATTAAAAAAGTCCACATTTCGAATAGTACAACTGTATTTGCTTGTGGACGTCCACAATATCATAATATTATGTATAAATTATCAATATGAGTGCATATTCAAATAAAGAAAGAAATGAGGCAATGTGATAATAGAAATATCCAAATGAACTGGAGTAATCACTTGAAATCTATTTAAGATATTCGAAGTTCACAGCAGGGTAACTGTGGCCACTATGTAGAGCAAATGGTTACCCAGTGACAGTGTTCGACTTGCAAAGCCGAAGCCGATAAAAGCACACGCGAAAACAGTATCGAGAGACCAATTCCACAACGATACCTTATTCTCACGTCAAGGAAGATAACGCTATCCCAAGGCAATTCATCATCTTTTTGTCATTATAGAAAGTTTTTCATAAACCGGTACTACACAGCACATCGATATCCTAATTTACTTGTATTTCTAGACGTCAATACAATACAGGGGAAAAAATAGTTATCGCTAGAACATATTCATTGCGGTTACAAAAGCGTATTTTTTGCGGTGCAGCTTGTCATGCACCGGTCGCGTGAACGCACGCCGCCTTACGAGAGGGTGTAACGTGACTCGACAGCGTCGTTATCGTACGCAGGCACCAGTTCACGCCTTCCTGCCAGCATTGTTTCGTTGTGAAAGCGCTTCGCGTGATAGCAGGTCGGCGTCGCGTGCGCCACAACGTGCCAGCGGTCCAGCCGGAACCAACTCCCCACCCCCACCCCCGCACGCCTCGCTCCAACAGCTCCGAAGCGAGAGCAAGGGGCATACAACACACGCGTTTTACCCTCAGGCACCTTCCGGGATGGAGTATCGAGTGGACATTACCGGGACACTCATCTTGACCACTACTAACATTCTGGAATTTTGAAGTTTCCACTGGAACAAAATTGGGGTTTGAAAATAAATTAACAAAAATATAACAAATTAAAAATTGGCCATTTAAATTCCGGCAGGATGGGGGGCACTATATCCCATTGCAAATGTCATACCGAATTTGGTACTCAGCTTTTGGAATTTGGTTTGAACTGAAAAGTAACAGAAGTAAAATTGTTCCTGTGAAGAGAATCAACTAACTACGAAAATATCACTTTCCAAGCCCTTAAACGCATTTGAAATCATGGTTCCACCATCGTTTCCCTCACTGACCATACTGCGACTTCTCTGGGAAGTTCGTTAAGTCATGAAGGCCACGGGACACAAACTAGGGCTTATGAAAACTACGTGGCCGATTTTTAGAGGAACTCGAGTGCCAACCAACTCAGGTATTCCCTATCATTATACATAGTTCTTTAGGCCATCTGTAGCCCTCACTTATAATCGGTGTAGTGGTACATGTGAATGTCTAGTATATTATTCGTATAAGTAACAATACGCACCTAAAGCCCCATAGGATAATATCCTCTTCCCTTTTTGCAAACGACAGAATAATAAAATGCAAATGCGATGATGACCTTTTGAAGTTACGAGAAGTTCCACGAGTCAGAACATGAGTTCTTGGTCTTCATTATCAAAGGAGGTAACCTGTTCTTATGACGTCAATAACCAGCTTCAATACTTGTCTACTACGGCGCCAAACCTGCAAGGTCGTTTTATTATTCCATTCATTTTGATAAGACACTCAAAAAAGGCCAGACTCGTTCGTACCTTATTCATAAGTCGATAAAACATTTATCTACTATTAGCTCTTTTGTTGATATAACCATGCAATAATTTATGGTAAAGTACAGTTGCGGTTTTAAAATTAAAGGTGACAATAAATAAAACTACAATTCTGTTTAAAGTTCGTTTCTTCCTGCGTATATCGAACACACTGAGCTGAAATCATTCTTCAACAAATTTAATCCCCTAAACGTACCTGTCGGTTCTGTAAATAAAGCTTTTTATCAAAGGCGCAAGTCTTCACGACTCGTTACAATCACCATCAGAACTTCCACTTCCTAAAATACTTTTTTTCACAATTGTGTTTGTAGGAAGACGCCGAAAACGAAGCCCAATAAAGTCAGAGCGGACGATTATGTTTGTCGCCAAATCGCACATAAAATACTCATATTTTCAAAAACTTCAACCTGACCTTATTTAAAGATCTGTTTTTGATAAACACATTTCATTTAAAACATTGTAGCTTCACAATGTGTAGTTGTAGGAAGACACGAAAAATATTCAACTTTTTTTCCACAAAATCAGGCATTTTGACAAAAATAAGACATGCACCATTCTCTTAAGCGTACTTTACGCTAAAGTGTAAATTTTATCCCCCAAAAACGTGTGTCGCCTTTAAGAAAATATGGTATCAATAAAATAAAAATTGCCTGTGTTTGACACAAAATTTCACAAAAAATACTCATGTGTTCGAAAAATTGAACGAGACATTATTTTTAGATCTGTTTGTCATGAACACAATTCGTTAAGAAAAAAAGTTCATCTTCTTAATTGTAACTGTAGGAAGGTGCCGAAATGTTTTTGAATTTTTTAAAATATTTTCGAAACATTAGGGTTTTTAACAAAAGACTGCGCCATTCTCTTAAACGTCCCTTCTACTATCCAACAACAACATTTGATCAAAAACGAAGCCATTTTTTGAAAATTTTAAAAATGTTTTAGGGGATTCATGTAAAAATTTGTTTCAAGTTTCCCCTCAAAAAAAAATCGGTTTCAAATTCAAGGAGCCGCGACATCTGACATCGATTGAGGAATATAAATTTTGGAGAAAATCAGGTGAAGGGATTAGCCGCTAGCATTGTTCACAGACGGCTGGACAGTCATTTTGCCATCAATCGTTTTTTCGGTATCATCGACCCACAAAATGTCGATTCTGGATACACCACGTGTTAGACGATTTCTGTATTTATCCACTTTTTCGTTGCCAGGGCTATATAATAACCGTTTCTCTGCACAAAATTCACCGTTTATTCGCGCAGCATTACATAGCTTTCTCTCTACCGCGGTAGCCAGAAAATAAAAATGATTGCAACCCTTCCAGGACGAACATTTCTTCTTGATATGACGTCCGCTCGGTTTAAAGGGGAATATACGTAATGTAATGCTATTTGCATTGACAACATGTTTTCGATAAATTGAGTAAAAATACAACACGTAAACGAAACCGGGGGGCGTGATTCCCATCCCATGGCACTCCCTGCGTCCGGCGCACGATCCGCAGAATCTGTAATCTATGCGTTTCCTCCCAGGCCGTCTGTTCGAGCACCGACGCTCTAAAATCCGGGAGCGGCGTCCTTGACCGCGGGCCGTGGGCCGCGCGTCGGCTCCACGCACCGTGAAGCATCTCGTTTGGCGAGCGCGGGCAGATTCCGAGGCTGATTTGCAGGGCGAGGCGTTAAGGCGGGCGCGTCGCGCATTCCGAGCGGCGCGGAGCGGCTTCGGCTCACGAGACCCGAGGACGCCCGGGCGCGCGCGGGGGCGGCGGGCCGCTGACCTCGCGTGTCCGCGGCGCGGCGGCTGGCGCTCTGCACGAGGGCGGGTCGTTGCCGCGGCGCGGGGGCGGGCGCGAGAGCGCGACCCCGACGCGACGCGACGCGCTTGAAATTCCGTTCCGGACGGGGCGGGGCGGGGCCGAATTCATCACTGGATCATCCATATGTGCCGCCAGCAGCCGATCGCGCTTCGCACGGGCTAACGACTTCATTATACGCGGGGACCGGTTCCGGGACGGGACGGGGCAGGGGCAGTGACGCACGCGGGGGGGAGCGAGGGGCGCGGGGAGGCGCGCCGGGGCCGCCGCATTAGTTATGCAGCGCGCGCGGAAGGGGGAGGCACTGCCTGCGACTGTCGCTCAGCCGGAAGACGAGGTGAAGGGGGTGAGAGGTCAGCAGGGGGAGGAGAATATCGAACGGATTTCCGCCAGCTAAACGGGAAATAGTGCCTCAGATGGCGTAACAAAATACATTCCTTGTTTACTTTAGGAGCTTATTTTTCCCTCAATAATCAATCGTATCAACCACTTTCTAAAAACGTGGTTCGCGTCCAACAATATTTAGTAATAATTAACTTGGTAACGCGCAGCTGTATGACATGCTTAGTGACAGAGCCCGTTACTGCCGCAATTTGCTTTAATCGCTCAATAAGCTAGGCATAATATACCACCAGATATAAAAAACCTTAAGTCATATCGTGACATGTGTATAAATATTTAAAGTTTTTTACCCACTGAGTTATTAGATAGCATTGGGCGAATTTCTATTCTACAATGGCGGATATTGTAATAATCTGGCAACCCCAGCAGTACAAATGCCGGAGAGAGACATTCGGAGGAAAGGCGATAACGAGTGAGAGAAACATTATTGGGTTGGAAGGGTTGGGGCGAGGTACAGACTCGGGTATAGTGGCGTCTGTGTACCAACGAGAGGTAGAAGACGAAAGACAATGAAACTGTAAATGAAAATCAAGGGCTAGCAAGAATTGTTTAAGTAGATGATGAATGCGACAATGTAAACTGTATGTGTCCAATTCGTCAAGCATGGCTCTCGGTTTTTTATCATAATCACGCCTATCTTCAATGATAGATAAGTCTCTCAAAACAATTTTGTAATAGTAATGCAACATAAAAAATGATATTTACAAAACATTCCGCATATCCCGCTTTAAATCACACACTGCAGATGGCAAATGCGAGCAAAACAACAAACAATTTCTTGGGGTGTGTGGTTCGATATTAGTATGGGGTCTCGCTGATGCTGGCGTCACTATCGTCCTTCACGACGAAAAATATAAACACTGGAGGCTAAGACACAAAAATTCTCACGAAGCTCAAAAGAAAAGTAAAGTACAGTAAAGAATGAGCACGATAAGGACGTTTGCGTTGTGTAACTTGCACGCGTTCGGCAAGGTCGGGGAGAACTCGGCACAATGTTTCCCACAGAATATGTTGGCTGAAACTATCAACGCAAACGCATGGTTGTGAAGAATCAAATTTCAATCAGATCTAAAATTTAGTTTTGTAGTTAAGTTAGATAAGTTTTAAATATTTTCAGTGTTTTGATAAACTATCAAAATTAATAGTAGCCAAATATCCACTCTTCTTTTGATTCAGTGAACACGAGTACTGTGAATGTACAATTTGTAAGGCGTACGTTATTACGTAAGGTCTCGATCCCAGCGTGTTCTGCAGGTCCATGAATTTGGGGTATCTTATTTCCTACGGGCCTTGACATCGTTACGAAATTAATATTTACGACAATATTTAAACGTGGGGGGTATTATGTGACCCATCACACCTATATTACATAAATCCAAGTATTGTAGCACATGGCTTTTTCGATAACGTTTAGGTAGAGGGAGTTAAGTCAAAAAGTAAGATGGTGGAAATAAAATGCTATGCCATTATTGTATATCAGAAAGTATTTCTATTAAATATTTAATTCACTACTCTTGAAACTAAATTTCTCATGTCGATTGTAGATTTTGTCATGTGTAACTTCCTAAGCAACACAAAAAATGACTTCAGACTATTTTTCCAAACACCCTCGATTTATTTGAGATCATCCTCGAACTTTTCCAAACGTTTTGGGATATTAATATTCACCCGCGGAGAAAGGAGATATCACTCCGACGACGAAATATGCGCTTTGAATTTAGCTCAGAGGCTTCATTTAGACTTGATCTTTTACATAAAGTAAATCTACTAACATGGGACAGCCGGCTTTAATACCCCTCCGTAGGAAGGCATACGAAGAATTTTTCTGCCCTTAAAACTCCACAGCTTCGATGGGTTTTGAACTCGCCAACCTTACATTTTATATATATATATATATATATATATATATATTATTATATAAAAGGATAGAATAACGGTCCGAATACGCTAGACAGATGCACCATCGCGCGCCGCAATAGTTCTCATTAACAAAAATGTTTCTAATAATTCGTATCTAGTCTTGACGACGCCCGAAAGACATGAACTTCTTCTTAACAAAAAGCAGAAGAGCGCGCCCTGATTCATTATAAGATTTCTAATTCCTTCAGGAGCACTTCGAGCTATCGAACTTCCGCCTTCATTGATTGAAGTGCTTGGTGCAGCACCACGATAAGCCCTACCATTGACAGGAAGCCTCCCGCTATTCGGAGACGAGTTTCGATTTTTCTCCCGTCACTAATTACAGATCGCTCGCTGTTTTAAAACTGATGTTCACGTACTCTTCAATTTCGGGCGGCTCAACTGCAAGTTTTCATTATACTCACAAACCCTTGAAATTCAGGTAGCTGGGAGACCTGATTATGAAATTCCACTCGGCAACAGTATTAACTGATTCTACCTGAACATTTTCTACTGTGTGTGCATGCATATACGAGTGTATTGATGGAGAGGGAAGGGGTGCGTCGTTATCTCAGTGGAAGTCCTCGCCCTGGGAAGTTGTACTTGGATTAGTTTCCCGTTGCCTCCTCCCGGGTGCTGCGGGCCAATGGAAACTACATTACCTACAAGTAGAAATGGCGCAACCTGAACGGGCGTCTTACCTTATAGCCCCGTCAGTAAACGTACAGGAGATGAGATATAATAACATTTTATGAAATGGAGATTTTTTAGTATATTAATATTACTTTAGGATATGTAAGTGGTTTCCAACACATACAACACCGCGCGGTACGAACTCTTCCGCCATTTGGAAATAAAATGACGGAATCGGCGGCGTGTACAAACGGCTACTCTCTAGACCTAAGGTCTGTAATATAGTCGTCTTCTGTCATTCTTCTCAAGCCGCTTCTTCTCAGGATGTCAGTAATCCAACACGTGGTATCTGGTAGTCATTGACCGAGGTTCGTAGTTTATAGTGGTTCCTCATGAACGCGGAATAAGTGTCACTTTAAAAAATGATTAGGGCCAGGCCAACGTGTCCTTTCCATCAGCTGTTTCACGGCTGAACGGCCACAGAGCGTAAACACTCATATTTGGTACAAAGAGTGATCGGTTTCACTTGTGTTTTCAAGATCGTTCGTAACTGTACACTTCCAACTGAATTAATGTTTTATGTACATTTTTGTGGTAAGAATGACGTGATACAGAAAAAATAATCAGCGGTCTAGGTTCATTTAATTTTTTTACGGTCTTTTATATGCTTCTATATAAGGAGAGAGATACTCAGTATAGAGAAATTTATGTAATGCTTTGGGAAATCGATTTCCAGACTTCAAGGGTAATACACGTTTGTGAGTCCCCTGAAATAAAAAACAAACCATTTTCCCACAACGTCTGTTCGTTCGTTCGTCTGTGAACAACCCTAGCGCCTAAACCAAGGTTGTCCACCTGGCGGCCCGCGAAAATTATTAATCAAAAGTGAAAGTCCCTTTCATCGACGTCGGGCGGGAATATGGTGCGCCTAGTGCACGCGCCCTTCCGGGCGCTTTAATGTAAAACTAGGTAAAGTTTATATTTAATCACTTTTTGAGTAGTAAAGTCAGAATTTCAATATCGTCCAACGAGATTCTTCGCGTTATGCATGGGAACTCCCCATATCACATGATTTCATCCCCCCCCCCCCGCCGTTTCAAAACAGCCCGGAAAACTGCCGAGGTCAACAATACGGAGCAGGCTGATAAGTGGATCGATCATGGTAACTGCAGTCACTGAAAATATGGCCCGCAATCATATCACAGGTTTTCGTTCTGGCTCTCTAGGCCTTCAAAGTTGGACACTCCTGGCCTAAACTATGCGTAGGATGTTTAAAAATGGATATTCCCTGGTCGATCTGGCCCGCCATGAAGCCCTGCGATTTTGAAAATAATTCTGACCTTGGGGGTACTTTACACGAAACCTCTGAACCTCTTCATTTCATTATACATTCATTTCCACTTCGTGGCAGAATGGAGGGAAATAACTCATAAGATGACGGAGGGCCGATTTTCACGGTTACCCATTATTCGGCGTCTTCCTACATCTACAGTATTGAAGATATTTTCTGTTCACATAAAATTGTTCTCGAAAATTACTTCAATCAATATCATGTACTTGTTTTTTAAAATATTAGTATTTTTCTTGTATTTTTTTGTAAAATTAGGTAATATTAAAAAATATTAAAAAAATAATTTGCTCTAAAAGATTTAAAAAGGTTTACTTGTTTCTTCAGACTTTTTGTATGGATGCACTATATAAGCACTGTATAAGGTGACGTAAATGCTGATTTGCAGTATTTTTGTGTGTATGTTCTCAAAAAATTACACACACAAACCTTTTTAAATCTCTCTCACGTCATTACTATTCACATTGCTGGGGTTTTGTACACGTTATTGCTTTCGTGAGATCAAGAGCTTCAATTAATTCCATTCGAAAACTCAAAACTTTTCTGTGAAAATCAAAATTGTGCATTTTCAGAAACGTTCAAACACATTTTTCCAAAAACTGCTACAACACATTTTTCAACAAAATATTGCGTGTATGATCAGATTTCCATATTATTCTTCTACAACATTCTTAAAGTTATATTTGAATTCTACCATTAGCGAACAAACAATTAAGAAAATGTGCAAAAATGACGTCAATATATGACAGTGAGGCAAACACATAGTGACCTTTAGGCCCAACATATGACAGTGAGGCAAAACTGCAAAGTTAGCCCAGACAGAAGTCATAAGGAAACTAACACATATCCGTTCACCCAAAGAAAAAACCTGATGTAAATAAACCGAAGGTATCTTTGCGCCATACTACGCGTCTGATTGGGCAACTCCTAGCGCACTACTTTCGATTACGCGAGAGCATACCCCCACCAATTCAAATTAAATAAGAGCTGCCATGCAAATGTCCTGCTTTGATCACTAGTTTACATACGATCACTCTGCTTCAAGTAGCAAAATGATGTCAGTCATCTATGGCCTGAATAAGATTACTTCTCCGTCTTCTTTGAAACAAAATCGGACGTCAATAATTCGTGTAAATTGGTTCGCGTAAAATGCGGAACACGGTTTACAAGCTGCAGCAAGTGTTGGTGGTTCGTTTCTCAAGAAAAAGGAATGTACTTTTGGTCGAACAGTACCGAAGATGAAGTCGTCATATGCTTCAGTTACAGGTGTCTTCCGCTTTCATTTCTTCTCTAGTATTCGAAGTTGAACTGGTCGGTGAGCTCTTTCGAAACTTTCAATACGATGGAAACGGATATTCCAGAGAACTCTGCCGCAAGTTCAGCGATTTGCTTCACCGGTAACGACGGATTCCTATGCAACGAGTCGAATTTTTCACTCTTGTGTTTAATTACTGAAAGGCCAGCTATACACTCAGACATACTAAAACGAATTCCCACGAACCGCGGCCCGCGTGCCTGACCCATGTCAGTCGGCTTATTCGTGGACTGAACTGTCAGAGGCACATAATCTTATCGTCCAGCCACATGTATGCAGTTCACAATTGTTTCCTTTTTCGAAACTGTTGCACTGGTTTTGACGAAAGGATGATTTAATGCACGATGGCAGATAAATTAGTTATTTCTCATAGAACTATTTAATTTAGCGTCAGGATCGCGACAACAGAAGAGTACATTGCAAACCAATGCGATTCATCTAAACACACGTGTATTTGTTTACATCAGGTTTTTTTCTCAGGCCTATATGAGGCAGTTCTGGAGATACTATTGGTGGAGATGAGTTACCAGAAATGCGATACCTGAAAATCCGGATGCCTACATGGATGGATGTATATATGCATATAACTCTCAGATTAGAAGCTTTGGGGCAGAAACTTGGTAAATACGTCAGGACAAAGATCCAGTTGTGCCATTTCATAAATCATGAAGATTAACAGTTAATTAACAAAAGTTAAAATTTGGAGGTATGTTACGTGTGAACTCTTAGACATTTTCAAACTTTTCTCAAAAAATTGCTGCAATTTTGTTCTTTCTTTCTTTCTTTTTCTAAAATAGTAAATTTTTAATACGGGCGAGTTCCAATTTTTATTAACACCTCTGAAATTTGAATAACTGCCAAAGATACCATTTATTTACACACCTGTCATATACTTTCAATAGTAGACCACGAGATTTCTTTCTCAATGCAATTTAACCCTCAAATGCAGATCTATAATTGATGTTATGCAGATTTTTCAAATTATAAGTAGTTACTGAGGAATAACTAGTGACAGAAGGACGGTATTAGGAATGCCATGTAATCCCACTTATTTGTCTAGAGATCAATCTGTAGATCCCCACCCGACAGCAGCACGGCATATTACGAACAGCGAGAAACACACGCGTCCCCTCGTTGCATGGTTTGTGAATTCTGACATTGGAATTTTTATGTGAGAGTATTCCCTTACATTTTCGGAAAGTATCTATCATCATCTTCTGTGTACTCGCCTCGGTTTAGTGATACCGTTCTAGAGCGCCTATAGACGCGAGGGGGAGGGGCAGTGGGAACATGCCCCTTCCCCCATGCATCAACCACATCGAACACCTATCCCAATTTTATCTCGCTCAAATCATAGATTCCCTAACAAGAATTAAACTGGTGGTGCTAAAACACGTATTTCACGCAAAATTATGCGAAAATATTCGAAAAATTGAACATGACCTTATTTTAAAACCTATCTTTAAGGAAGAGATTTCATAAAAGAAAAAAATCTCTATTTTAAAAATTGTAGTTGTATGAAGGTGCCGAACAAAATCTGAATTTTTGCAAATTTTCAAACAATCAGAGTTTCTAACGTAAATGATACCTTTACTATTCTCTTAAACGTCCTTCACACCATCCAACAAAATTTAATCAATAATGATGGACCCATTTCTTTAAAAAATGTCCCTGCGGCTTCATGTAAAGTACATTCCAAAATTAAAATATCTGTTTCAAATTCAAAGGCCCGCGACATCAGGCAGATCAATAATGGAATACCAACTTTGAAGAAAATTGGCTGAACGGTTTAGCCGTTCGCCTTGTTTGCCGAAGGACAGACGGACTGACGGACGGACGTTTGGCCGTCATTCGATTTTTCGGTATTAAGAACCCAAAAACATGTATTCTGGTTACATCACGTGTTAAAGGATATTTTTCTAAATATGGCATCTGTATTTATCTACTTTTTCATTGCTTGGGCCCTGTAATACGTGCTTTTGTGCAGAAAATTGGTTGCTTTTTCGCGCAGCATTACATAACTTTCAGCATACTGCGTAGACGGTAGCGAGAAAGTACAACTGGTTCCCGATTCAAACGTTTTTTAACATCCAGACCGAGTTGGAAAATAAGTACGGCACTTTATGAGCTTCCTTACCCTTAAGTAGTTAGATTTAAAATTAAATTTGTTTATAAGCTCAATTTAAGCCGCCAAAAGTTATTCATGTAAGAGATCTGTAGTACTAATCTATGTATCTTGTTAATCCAATAAATAGAAAATGAAATCAAATTATCGTCCCTCCTCCAGTATTTTCAAGGACATCCAACAGTTTTATTCCAGTTAATGATGTACTAAAGTACTTTCAGAATACCATATTATAATGATCTGATAAGAAAACGATGATATGATATATATAAAAAAATTATAGATCAACCATATAATTGACGTTTGCCAAGCTTCATTACATAAAAAAATACGTGAGCAAGCAATATTATGAAGCGGCTCCCAATCTCATTCTCGAAGATGTAGGGCTACCCCCGCGACCCTGCGCTTTCACATCTAACGAAGGCCGGCGGTAGAAGGTCATTACTTCCAACCACTAGTCGAACAGATAGGTGCCATTGCATCCGTTGCTCCCGTCGTTTTGGAAGTTTATTGTCAGAGTATACTATTGACTTTAATGTCAAATCTCATTAACTTCAATTAATCAATAAAAATGTCGATTTCAACATTTGCGCGGTTGCACACAGTGCCTTTAATGCCCACCCCGAATTTTACATGGCAAAGTCACCCATGACACCATCTCTAACTCTCTCGCACTGTATCTCTCACTCTTCGTCTTAACTGCTAAGATGGACCAGAAGAAGAAGAAAAAAACTGTCGCCATTCCTGTCTCTAACAGGGAGGGCCAAGGTTCGAGGCAAAACGGTTGAAGAATTTCGACATCACCTTGATAGCTACCAAGCAAAAAATTGGTAGTGGATATTCGGCACAAGCTGTACACGTAGATAGAAATTCAGTTACTGGCTAGAGAAAGAATTCTAGAAGTTAGCTGCTCTGATCTTTAGTTTTCCGCGTTTTTCGCGATCATTACCAACGAAGTACCGGAGCCGTCCCCAAACAAATGCGCCTGATTTCCTCCTCTCCCTTTACACATCCCACCTACACTGAAACGCACTACATTACCACCAATGCCAGGAGACCAGTCGAGAAGTTTGAGTGTCTTCGCTGACGAGGTGTCTCGAGAGTTAGTTGATTTATAGAACAGTGTTTCCAGGCACGTCAACTGATATGATCATTAGTCCCGATAGTCGTTTTCATGCCTGAAGGTGGCGGTGTTCGTCTGGTGTGGACACTTCGTTTGCGGAGGAATTCCCCCTCCAAATATCTCCTGCGGTGAGGCACCGTAGCGGTGAGGAGCCCGGCCAAGATCTAAGATTCGGACAGGTCTCCCAACATTTGTGGTAATGAAGTCAGGAACACTTAAGGGAGCGTAAGTATGTGTACGTAAGTAGAAATGATAGGAGGAAGGAAAGACCGGGACCCGTTTGTTAGGGTACTGTTCCCGGATTAGCCTAGAATTGGTCGGACAAACCACGGAAAACTACCGATCAGAGTAGCCGGCCCTTAGAATTCTCCTGCAGGCAGAGGCTGAATTCGACCTAGCTATCCAGCTAGTGCCGAAAATCCGCTGCCGATTTGTATCGACCGGCCACCGCGCCGTCACAACTCACTGACGCCCCCTTTCCCCCCAACAATTTCCCACCCACTCCCTCCCTGAGGGCGTTGACCTTCCCAGCGGCTCGGCATCTACTTTCTTTTGTTGGATATTGGGTTTTTAGGGTAGTTTGCATTACGCGTATGTGATATTCACTTTTCGTTCTTTACGAGTGGTAAATAACACAAAATTCAGGCAGCCTTGCAGTTCAGGGATGTGGTATTGAATTCCTTTTATAACTTAGTTACGTCAGAGAAGTTTGTTTTTTTACACAGAATTTTCTTAATAGTTAGGGAAGAAAATAGCTTTGGGTTTCGAAATTGTGAAACTTCCGGTGAAAGAGAGTGTTTACCATATGATTTTACTGATACCGCATATCAGTAAAAGCTCTCTCTCGCAAGCGCCGCTTTCAGAGTTTATCTTCTCTTATGACGTCAAACGAGACAGGAAATACTGCCGCACAGTGATTTATTTTGGCGTCAGTCGTGTGATCATTCTAACAGGCGCGTATGAAAAAAACTAAAAAAGTTCAAATTAGTTTTTTTTTTTTCTGTGCTTCGCACAAGGATCTTGTACTACCTTTTCTATCACGCACACATTCTCTTTCGCAACATCTTTTCTTTAACCTTCGCCTTTCCTTCTGACGTTTGAATTCTGGTAATACATAAAAATGAAGCATTATTTCAGGAGTGTCGTTTCAGTATGAATCGAAACTGCAAACAGCTGGTAACAAAATAAAAATAGTGTGTGTTTATTTTTTAAATGCCAACATACTCTAGAATATTTCCGGTAAAAAATGAATATTAATGAGTTTATTATTTTTTTTATAAATTGAAAATGTTGGCGAATAATAAGACGTTCTAATTCGAAATATATGAAAATAATGAAGGCTAGTGCATGGGACTTGGACGACGGAAGGTAATAGACTGATTTCGTAATATTATACTTTCTATTAACCAAGCCCCATGGATGGGTCTTCATTGTATTTATGGTCGTTACGAGTTTCCGCATATGCAAATAGGCATTTAAATGTTATTAAATGACGAAAAAACACATGCACAGCACAAACATACATATGCACAAGCTCCAGCATAAAAATAAACATTTTCATTAGTTATTTCCTAAATTCTTATTTGTTCGTATTCCATCCACACACGCGTTACTTCTTAACCACGTCAATAGCCCCGTTCGATCCCATAATTACTCCATTATTCCAAGAATCGTTTTCCTATTTCTCCCAATCATCAAAAAATTCATTCTCAAAGCTAGTTTTATGTTCCTCTTCTTATTCATGTGGACGCGATAAAGCACATTTATTGGATTAGTATGTCCATTTAAATTTCCCCCCCTTTAATAAAGTCTAGGACTCAGCATTTGTCATTTTCGAAAGTTTGCGTGCTATGTGCGATGCAGTTAGCATGAAATGAAAAGAATGAAATGGAATGTCCCATACCGTTCTGAGACCGTTAATTGACACAAATGCAATGTTTGATTCCATAACACAGTCGGTAAAAAATCAGAAATTTCCGGTCTTGAAACCCGATAGATAAAATATTTGCATTTCACGAAAATTCATTTTCATATTTGCGTTTTATTGTCAATCTTAAATGAAGGACGAGTACTCTGTCATTGACCAAATTCAATTTCGGTTCTTATTACGGTGTGTTCAAGTATAAGAGTGGAAAGAAGTCGATCTGTGACGTTGTTTTGCTTCTGGACATAAATGTGATTTTCACACACAGTTTTTAACTGTTTTTGACATAAATAAATAAATAAATAAAATTCTTCTTGTTATCAGTACATTTGTCAATTTTGCACACACTGTTAAACAGTCCGATATATTTTTACGCAAAGAAATTATTTAGGCGAAAAATATCCAAAAATGTGGAAATAAGTCACTTTAATATAACACTGTTTTAATCCCTGTTTAACATAAAGGTAATTTTTTGCCTTTTGAACGGAACAGAGACGATGATTTAGATGATATATACACATACACACACACACACACACACACACACACATCACAAGAAACAGACTGCAGTTTTTTATTGGTGAAACAAACCAATTCTATTTTCTTGACACCAAAGCCGTATTTTAAGGTCAAAAGTTTCCCGAATTAATGGAATATTTCTAATTATTCATACAGATAAATTTTAATTTGAAGAAGTCTACGCAATTACGATATCAAAGACGTAAAACTGTCAAGACGGAAGGAAACGTCGAGTTCCGGAGTAAGCATGTTGCGTTAATTGAAATACTGGACTTCCTTTGATCACAAATTTGAGAAATGGCTATGGTAAGACATTCTTCGAATTTCATTACGTAATTCGAAGTACAGGAAAAAATGTTTCTAAATTAAGACAATTGAACTCGACTAATACAAAGAATTAAAACGGTTCAATTAATCGCGAAAGAGATGAATAACAAGAAAGAACATGGATATTCGAATTTCTGAATCTGGAAGATTATTCAAGATTCGCGAGATTCGAAGAACCGAATGACCCACCATTACTTCTCATCTAACAGTGCATATATTCACAGAGATCCTGTGATCAGACGACCTAGACTCCGTCGATCGCTCCATCGTTGATCGAAGTGCCCCAAGGGGCGACGAGAGAAGGAAGTTGTCTGTGTATTTCTCCGCTGATCTTCGGAATCGGGCCAATGCAAGTTATCGCGCTAGACGTGCACGGTCGCACGCGTGCCCGTACGGACGTAAATGGCGCTGGGAATGAGGGCAGAGCGGCTGTCACTGTGTCACGGCGCAATCGCCCCGTGCTTTCATCTTTTCGAAGTTTGTTTTCTTTCCAAAATAGGTCAAAGGCGAGGTCGCAAAGTTAGTATTCGGGAAGAGACCATTGCTACTGGTATTGCCTGCTTGTTTTATAACTGTAAGTATAGAATTTTACTTATTCATATACATAAAATATTGCATTACAAATCTTCACTGTTTGAATTTTGTTTTCGTTGGACTTTGGGGTTCTTCGTTTCCAATCAGAGAAAACTTCGTAAAATCTGGTTCATTTAATATCGATGTGGGCAAATATATAAAGCATACTTCAGATGATTAAAAGGACATTAAGGACTAAAGAAAGATGAAGACGATTAGCAACATTTCTAGGCAATAAATAAATAGAACTGACCACTAATAAGTGATACATTTTTCGGAGAGAGCAGGCAAAATGTTAGTCAGAGAATAAATGTATTTATTTTTCCAGATATCTTTTTTGCGGGAAATATGAAAAACTCCGAACGAGTATAAATAGGAGTAGCAATCAAGTGAACTCCTAGCACTCAGTTACCTTCATTTATTGCTTGATTTTCTGCATCTTGCATTGGACTCATTTCCCTTTCGTTTTCTGGGAGGTTTGATGTGTTTTGAACCATTGGATACATTATTTGTGGTGTCTAACGATTGACACAAAGTTTTAAAGAGCATAATAATAACTAATTTCTCTAGAAGGCTTTATTATACGGGTGTATGTGGTTTATAATCGTCGGGGAGAGTCATTTTATAGTTTGCATGTACTGTCAGGCCTGTATGTTGATGTTTTTATGTATTTTCGAGCGGCGTGGCGTGTAGTTACTTGTGTGTCATAGTTATTTTTGTACATTTATTTAACTTTAAAGCTTGTTTCGGAAAAGCTACAATACTGGGGGACAGATGTTCCCCTTCTGTCAGGAGTTACTCCAGCAATTGTTCTGAAATTATCCCAGTATGTTGCAATGTAACAGTAAAGTACTGTATTAGATGTTTTTATCTAATAATTATTAATGTAAGAGTATAATGATAACGTTCTCCCAAGACAGAAATTTTCGTATTAGTTTTTTGAGCTTACATTTGTTATAAAATATTTATTATGAACGCAAATATTATTCATCTATTGCAGTATAAGTAAAACATATCGGTTTTCCCTCTGTTATACCTGACGAAAATACATGTTATACTGACGACAATACAATCAATTTAATATGCGCTCGATGACTCCTCGTAAATAAGGACTCTCGCAGAATTTGCCTATTCACATTAAGAAATTAGTGAAACAAGGAAACGAGATCGACGAGATAAGCGCGACAATAAAAAGAGGAATTACCTTCTTTGTCACGTTAAAAAGTATGCCACATCATTAATACTTTTGTTATCGTATTGTAAGTAATTATGAAATATTTCCAACTTTTCTGCTATGCCAATGCATTACGATAAAAATGGAATTTGGAAGGGATTGTAATTCTTTAGCGAGACGTGAATATTACGGACATTATTCAACACAAGTGTGCGCTTCTTTTACTAAAAGGTTGTGAATATTCACGTTTGTGACTTCCATTTATATATAATGTGTATAGTTCTTCTAACACCAAGAGAAAACATCATTTTCAAATAATTTTGCTTATAAAATACAAAGAAGTCACAAATGTGTCAATATCAACTGTTAGTCAATTCTCCTTTTTAGTATTTAAGTAATTAACACGTGCCTTTATAACGTTAAATTTCTGCATCGGAATTTAAAAAAAAAAATTTTCATCTCCAAAATATTTTTTCAAATCCCAGTTGAGCACTGAACTCTTCCCAGCCATTTCCTATGCCAGGACCAGAAATGCTCGTCTGCTGGAAGGCCCTGACCACTGGCCAATTCCAGTCGTGGAGCTCCGGCGCGGGGAGTCTGCCGCGGGCGTCAGAGGACGCGCGTCGCCGGCGCCGGCGCCGGCGCCGCCGCGTAATCGGGCCCGGGAAGTGAACCGTGGCCGCTGGGGTGCGGCGCGCGCCCGGAGGTCGGAGGGGGAACTTTCCACGCCCGTCTGACCTGGCCCGTCCGCCTCACCACCCAGGCCGCTGGCAGATATACAGACAGAGATGAAAGAGGGAGGGGGAGAGAAATGGGGAGGGAGAGAAATTGATTATTGAGGCCGTGCATCGTCCGTAGGTGTAGTGCATGTTATATATCGAGAGAAGCCGGTGCTCCTCCCCAGCTGAAAATGAGATACGGCGCGTAAGTTTGGGAATCCACCAGGTTTGTCTCTTCAGCGGCCAGATAAGTTAAGCTCAAAGCCAGCATCGCTGCTGCCTCGCCAGAGACTCTGGCCGGGAGAGACGTAGGGTTCGAGTCCTGAGGGTGGCTGATTTTCGCTACACACTGGATTCAGCCGCTGTCTGGAGGAGAATTTTAACGGCTGCTGTGGTATGTAGCACCCTGTTTCCCCGATCATTATCAGGCCAATGTCGAAGCAGTATCGTAACAAACGAGCCACGGAGCGCGGACGATCTTCCCTTCCTCAGCGTAGTCCCCTCCTCTCCCTTCACACATACACACACTTACAAATATGTTGGGATCTCAGAGCTCGTTGCGGCCGGAGCGGTGCCCTGCTGAACGAGATACCTCGAGGAGAAGCCCGCCCGCCTACGTGACGTTCCGCGCCAGATCGCAAGCTCTAGCGGGAAGGAACTCTGCCACGTCTCGGCAACAACATACGCTACGCTCACGGGCCTGATGATCGCAGTAGGTAACGTGCCCTGAGATCGTGCAACCTTACACATGATGCACCAGCAACTCGACGAACTCTCCTCTGATTATCCTAAGGGAATAAAATAAAATGTGTGTACTTTTCACAAGTTTCAGAAGTTTCAGAAACTATCTTCAAAATAAGATTTGATGATTTCCAGTTGAGAATAAAATAACATAATGCAATGAAATATTTTAGCATTAGCCCTACGTCATTGGCAAAATATGCCTTAACGTAAAAATGAAAACTACATCTGTAGAAAATACGTAAAATGATTCACACTGAATTAATATGTATCCTATTAAACACTTACCGAACCATAAAAAATTAAACAATGTAATGGACTTCTGGCGTTTGAGAAATGTACGCAATTAGGATCGAAATGGTAGAAAATTTGCTCTTTGCAAAGACAAGGCCCTCTTCGCAGAGCCGCGTCAATGTTGTGCTTATTCGTAATCGTAAAATGCTCGTTTGCAGATTAGAAGTACTGTGGTTAGAGGTCAGCAAAGGGTAATTTTTTTTTATCGTTGTAAGCTTATTTGTAAAAAAACGATAAAAAGTCAGCTAGAAAGCGCAATGGAAATCAACACTTGAATACGTTTGTTTTCCTTTGTTTGTTGCATGTGAGATCTTCGCTGGCGTCCCGTCTTCATGAAGCCGCCATTCGCTAATGCAAATAAAATGACAGATTGCTCTTGGCGGCGCGGCAGGGCGCATCGCTCGCCAAAGTGTTCTCCTGCCCTCCCCCTCCCTCCGCCCGCCCGGCCAGCACCGCTTCCTCGTACGCTTCTGACGCACGTCCCAGTATCCTCTCAAACCGGGACGGGGCGAAAGCCAGCCGAAGGAGCGTGCGTAAGGCGGGAGACACCACCCGCCCCTCCTCATCCGCAGCATTAGGGGATGGCGCGCAGCCGCCTTGTTTGTCGTGGAGGGGTTTACTAATAACCGCAAAGCCCTCATCGCCCAGCGAAGTGCGTCAATGAACGAGCTTCCTCAGCACGTTTCATCAGTATTGTCGTGGCGAGGGAGTGAGGGTGGGGGAGGAGCAGTCGCCGCGACGCATCGGAGAAAGGGCCGAGAAAGCACCAGGGGTGTGGTAAGCGGCGACGGACGTCATAGCGCTCGTGGAACAGGGTGGGAACGCGTCACGAACCGCTAGCAAGCACATTGCAGCATTCGGGCACGTTGCTTTACTGTTACGGGAACTCTTAGGAAACACTGTACATCATTGGAAAGTACGAGTTGCCTTTTGAGTTGCAATTTCATCTTCAGTAATAAAACGTAGCTTAAAATGTCAAATTAATGACCATGGATTACTTCTCAACGAATACTTCTATAGAGTCTTCCTCATAGATTTGAATCAATACATTTAGGAGATACAGCAAACGCATATTACAAGTGGAAATATTTTTATAAGAAATCTGCATAAAAACGGACAACGTAGAGTAAATTTAAACACAAATTAAATATTCAGAAATCTTCATTTTTGCGATAAAATATTGAAATAAAATATCGTAAAAGAGTCGCTTCTTCATAGCAATAAAGTTCATGATCACTTTACCAAGCGTTCACATGCATGATATTCAGCAGAAATTTTTACTTAAGGTGGGTTAATGCGACATGAGTATGAGCGTTAGAAATCATTCGTAAGGTCGACAGTTGTACTTTCGTCAGACTTAGAAATGAACACATCGGAATAATTCGCTCTTCAATTACATCAGTGCCAACACTTTTACAGCAATCGGTACAGCAAGCACATGGCCGTTTTTATCACTAGCGCACAATCTCACGCGGGAGCATTGCTTCGTTTTCTCCCAACTTTAAAGGCGAAGCTGTCAGTCACTTTTCACGCATGGGGGAGTTGACGCAACGAGGAGGCGTTTAACCCCGCTCCCAATGGACGAGCGGGGGCAGGGCGACGCGCGAGGGGCGGCGAGGGGCGAGGGGCGGCGAGAGGCCGGACGGAGACGTCCCAGGCCGCAGTCAGCGAACCGCAACACAAGACGATTCCGGGGCGGCGGCGGCGGCGGCGGTGGGAGTTTCCGTCACCCGCTTCACCCAGCGCATCCCCTTGCCATCCTTGACCCTCGCATTGACCGGTTACCGTCGAATCGATGATATTAACGCTACACATTTCATTCATTTTTCCCCGCACCACACCTACCCTTCGATAAGATCATTATCCGCGCGAACAGGGTTAGAAAGACGACGGGGGGAAGGCGAGGATCGTCCAACTTGGAAAGTTCGATGACTCGTTGGATAATAATTATAATAGTAATAACAATAATAATAGCAATAAAATAGTAAAAATAATTTATTATTATCATTTTGTCAGGTTAAAATTAATCAATTAGGTACATCATTAAGATTTCTACAAAATCAATTATTATTATTATTATTATTAT
>BOPP01000230.1:1441292-1449280 GCA_017312745.1 Gryllus bimaculatus | reverse complement strand
GCTGAATCAATTTTAATTATCTCTGATTTGTTGGATTTATCTCCGCCCCGAAGAGGAAAATAGAAAGAACACTATCGGGAAAAATCACTAGATGACGCTGTACAGCAAAACTAAATACAGTTGACTCCGGTTATAGTGAACTTCTCGGGACTAACATTTCCTATATCAGATGTTCAGTATATCTCAGGGTGTCAAAATTAAATAGAAATTCTCCACAATTGATTTTATTAATATATGTAGATATACAGAAAAGACATTATTAGCAATAACCGAAAATATTTTTATTTGTCGTCAAAAATAATCACTAAGTTTCAATTGTTAGCTTCTTACATTTTTCATTCCTAGCACTGTCTACTGTCTCGAAGTATGGTCATACAGTCTTGCCACCCTTCAATGCTTCGTGCAAGCCCGACTCTTTGAAGGTCCTTTTACTCGCCTAATAACATACGAGATACTTTCGGAAGCTGCAAGGCGCACGCGTCTACTGAAACTAATCGCTTTTCCGCGCGGCATGGCGGGAGGCTGCGAAGTAGCGCGGCTCCTTTCGCCGACGTAGAACACAACGCGCTTTGGCCTGCGGAATAGCACGTAACATCAAGCTTGGAACAGTGTCAACAGTAAGGTCCCTATTCCGGGTCTGCTATGTTCACCTCAAGGGAGACTTCTTTATTATCGCCTTTGGCCGATATTTTCTCAAGCTGCCTAGTGTTGGAATTTGTGGCAATGAGGCGATATATTATTTTCCAGGAGAGAATTAATTTCCAAGTCGTATACCCTATAACCGAGGATGAGGTTTTAATAAAACCGAATCTTCTTATGCTTATTTGTAATGTAAATGAAACGGAACCAGTGATTCAAGTTCACTATAACCGCGGGTTCACACTATATCCGAGTTCACTCTAACCGGAGTAAACTGTATTCATATCAAATGCAACCCGCAACACACACGGCAGGTTTTTATTTATTTATTTTTTTTTTAATCTATATTGTTAAATAACTCCTAAATGAAGCGTTCTTGGGCATTAAAACTAAATTTCTGAGGCCGAAGACATCAAAGAAACGGTTCTCACACCGTGATCAACATGATGAGATCTCTTTGAACATGAAGGGCAGACTAATGTCTGCCGGGTTCCGCTAGTTCATCATACAGTAACTTAATTCATTCAACAACATTCCACACTACCTGTCTTCTAGAGTTCTTTGTTCAGGTTTTACAGACTTAAGTGTTAAAATTAAAACCGTTCTCCAGCTTGGCCATGTAGTTGGAAATTCAAACGACTGAATGCCATAATTTCGCAAACAACATTTTTTGTCACCCTGTGAATTGAAGATAAGACATAACACTCTTTGTCTTCTTCAATGAAAATAATATATACTAATTATTTTCATTACCTTGACAATCATCCATCTGAACTCGAACGGTCTGCAAACCTAAATCGATAACAGAATATGGAGAGACTAACAACAAATAAGAGTGTGTGAGAGCGAAAGAGTCAGAGAGCAACGCTGAACGTGTGTGTGTGTGTGTGTGTGTGTGTGTGTGTGTGTGAGAGAGAGAATGAGAGAGAGAGAGAGAGAGAGAGAGAGAATGAGAGAGAGAGAGAGAGACAGACTGAGTATGTTGTTAATTTAGAAGACTATTTGCATTTGAGGATTTCTGTAGACAACCTACGATCAATAAATTTTTAAAATTCCTTCAATTTTCTGAAAACTTCGGTATACTTAACCAGTCGCCTACTTCTCATAAGAAGGGAAAACACTTTAATGAGATCGGACTTAAGAGTTTAGGGTACCTCGAGAGAATTCATCCTTTCGCAACAATGATTTCGTGAAGAATTACCACTCCCTAAGTTGAGTCTGTAAATGCTTCTCCATGGGAATTGTCTACATCTCTAATATAACTGACTTAAACGATTTCTGAGTAAACAATACTTCGCCATGAACTACAATATGGAATCATATCAGATGTTGATCTTAGAAATATATTCTCAGTTCAGAAACCCCGACACGAAATTGACCAAAGCCAAAATAAATCCTGGGTTTTCTCACAACAGTATTGACGTATGACGAAAGCGATTATTTTGGCGAAAAGATTACAATTCTATACTGGTCAATCTAAGAAAAAAATTCTTCAAAGGTTAAGGCTCCCTAATTTAGACGCAACAAATCACTTGTTATTAGCCAACCCAAAGACGTCTGACGTCTATGAAATTTCTTTTATCTGCAATGTTTACTGCGTCATCACTGATTTCTGCAAACGAGGGGCTAAGCAATCTTCAACAGCTAAATAACATCGCATCGTCACTGTTGGCAGCCATGAAGATGTGAGAAAGAACAATAATAGTTTAGCCCGCCTGATGACACTTGAGTATCAAGAGCACTCCGCTTTCGTATTTATTGAAAGGATTCCCAACAAAGGATGACAAGCACATTCTGCATTGATTGCATCGACCTAAACTCGTCCCAGAAAACCCCTTTACTCGTCTATGAGCAACAAGGCAAGATTGAGAGGAAACAGTACTACGAAAATAAACTCTCAAATCACCAAAGACAAATTCAATCTTAGTTTCGGAGAGAACGAAAGTGAAAAACATATTTGTACGTTAGCTCATTTTTAAGATAACCTTCAAAATAAAATGAATGGCTGACAATACGTTTACTTGATGAATGACTCTTGTCATTTTAAAATAAACACATTCCTTATGATCAATAAAACAAATAATAACCAAGAGTAAAGATTGCAAAAACAACAGGTAAGAGTAGTCACGTTAATGCCATTTCGTCAATGAACAGCAAATAACCAAGTGAGTCTGCTGCACGTGTAATCGACTATGTGTCTGTCAATACGTTTCCGTAATGTCACATTATTTGGAAAAAATATCATATAAATAAATATAATTTTTGAGAATACGGGCGATCTTTAGCAAACATTCTATTGTTTTAATTGACTGGGGTCCGTAAAGATTTTAAAGGTTGAGGGCTTTCCGTTTCTCAGTTTTGTTAGATTATATCGATAATAACAGTAGTGTATATCGAATATAAAATTTATCGTCATAGAGTGAGCGTGATGTTTTCTCAGTATACTGGTACCACATTATTTTGACAAACAAAACTCGTGCGTACAAGCGTTTCAGCTTCCGCTGATGCGTGATTATAATTAAATGGATTTACTTCATGTTTATTTCAAGATACATACTTTCATACAAATATTTAAATTTAAAAAAATGTTTTACACACCAGTGATTTTGCTAAACACAAGACAATGTGACATTTCCCATTTCAAAGACCGCCAGTCTATTCAAGAATACCGGGCGGAATGGGACGCATGTCTATAACTTTTTGGAGTCTAAGGCCTGTCAGCCAACGACGCGGCGTCACCCGTCACAGCCAAGAAGTCCTGAACTCGAGCCGCGCAAGCCCACGTGTACACGCGCATGTGCGTACATAGATTACACACGGTTTTCCCATTTTCATAAATCTTTACTGGGAATAGCAATGTGAATAAATTGGTAACTGGCAAAACGTTAATACTCAATAAACGTGAATACAATAGAACAGCTAGTAAACTATACTTTTCCAATATGTAATACTTAATTTTCACTTAAACATCTTCGGTTCTTTAATATGTTTTATATAATAGCTCTGGCGGCGGCTGTCAAACGGAGATCGAAAGTCTACTTCTTCGCTTTCCGAGCGGTTTCCACAAGCTGCTTCTACGAAAAGCAGAAAACGCGTTCACAAGTCATGCCCACTCGCATCAGACTAATTTCCAGTCGGCATTGACCCGCCACTAATCGGTGACGCGATCGCACAGCGAACACTTTATCACGGTACTTACGCAAAGTCGCAAAATCCACATGGCGCCTCCGGAAGCGGCAGCGGCAACGGGCGCGGGCGCGGGCGCGCAGGGCGGGGCGGAGCAGAGGGCGCGGCGCGTGCCGGGAGCGGCGAGGCCGAACACACATCGGAGGCCCAGCCTCTTCCACGCTCCGGCGTCGACAGCCGGCGCCGCGCGGGTCGCTGCTGCCGCCGCCGCCGCCAGCCACACCCGTGCCACCGTCTCCACAACAGATATATACTGAACTTTGTTTTCTATTACGGACGTAACTCTGCTCGCAACATGCTCTTCGGCGACATGTTCCATCAATGACGAACTTCGCAACTCGCGCGTCCATGCATTCAATGAGAAAGCAGAGAACTAGAAGGGGCGACATTTCCTGTAGGATTCGGGCCCACGACAGAAACCTTTCGCAGCATCCGAGAATGTTTACACTCATCAACGAAGTTTGACAGATATTGCTGTTGGCCTCGCAATATTAAGTTAAATAACGCATTCTTATTCCAAGGACGTTGAACGACGGAACGTGCTAAAAAGAGAGAAAAACTATGAGTATTAAAGGAAGTTAGTACGTTTGACAAAGTCGGTTCGAGTATTCATTGAGTATAATCATAATCAAACTTCAATAAAAATGTCACTGTCAGATCCATCAATTCCACAATTCTTTTTAGTTTATTTTTTAATAACAGTAAAGATCTCAAAAATGCATAAAACAAATAAATACTAGCTTCAACACATTTAGGTTCACGAGAAGATTCGTGTATTTAAAGCACTTCGTACCTTGTAGAAAGTCATGACCCATCGAACTGTGAGAAAACACGGAGGTGTAATAATCCAGTTTATACACAGTTTCATATTGGAAGCACTATATTGGATTCAATTCCTTGGAATTTTTTAAAATTCTTTCACCTGAACAAAAAGGACCACAGAAACGAGACCATGTAAAATTAGGTTCTTCCGTTATTGTTACTTGTGCACATAAACGAAAGGGCTTCACGAATTCGGAAGAGCTCCAGGAAAGCGTCTTGACTAGAAACATAACTGCCTCTGGAACGATATTTTACTATGGCTGAAAATTAAGTGGCGTTCCAAAAACGAAACTAGATTCTCATAGAAATTCATTTTCTATCCAGAAGTTTCATTCAACGCAGTTTCGTTATTTGCAGTTCATTTTTTTTCTAGGGTTTTATCCAGCCGACAGCCGGTACCCTGTGCGTTCTGATGGGGCACATACTCGGCCATACACTAGACACCAACACTCTTGCGGGCTCCTCTGATCTGGAGTCAGAAGATCGCGAGGCCCTCCGCGACAACACAGACACGAGAGACAGGGGTCAAACAACCATGTCCAAGGCGGGACCCATCGCCCCGAAGCGCTGAGTGGGTATACGCTCTTCGTCATCCAGGTCGGCATTTGCAGGTCAGTCATCACAAAAGGGATTCAGTTTCTCTCCCACTGAAGGTGCAAATTAAGGATTTTTTTGCGCAGAATAAAAATCCTTCATTACACAAGCTGGAAACATTGGTCAGTGCACTGCAATCAGAGACCTGCAGGTTGAAGCGCCACTAACCGAAAGAGTGGCTTATGGAAGCAAAGCGCTTAAGAGCCCTTGAAAGAAGACGCGCGGGATTATTTGTGACTGGTAGAAAATTAATATTCAATAAAGGTGAAGATAGAATAGCTAGTAAACAACACTCCTTCCGCACATACCATTACGTGATTATTATACATCTTCGTTGTTTCTTGTTTTGCTGTTAACTTCGCTTTTCCGCCCAGTGGCTGCTAACTAGTTTGGATGATGATCGGTATTAGATCGAACAGTATTTAAGATATTAAACCATTCGATTCCAAGACACACCGAAGTCTCATTAATGTGCTTTTTCTTTCTTTAGTGGCCAGTAAAATCTTCACGTACCATGCCAAATTGCAATGAATATTGCCGCAAGTAAGTCGAAATTGATAATTAGTTCACTTCATTTATTCACTTAAAAATATTAAATCATTCGATGCCATACAACACCAGTGCTTCATTAATTATACCACATGTAACAATCTCTCCAAACATATTAAGAACTAAAGTTATTTATTATTATTATTATTTTATTATTTATACAAATAATCTTTTACTCAAGCAGTTTCCCACTTCTTTCTCTGCAATTCCGAAGCAAGACTCATTACTGGCGCTGAACCACCACATTCACGCCATTGCCACACGATAATTTCTCATGTCGCCGGAGGAGAAAGGTCATAAAGAGCAATGCAGGCGTCCTTTTCAACAAGCAGCCAGCCTTTCGATCTGACAAGCACAATGTCGTAACAACCAGTGCCACCGTCCACGATGGCTGCGATAGCTCCGTGATTACTCTCTGCGCGCCCTGTGCCGCGCCGTCGCCCTCAGGGTGGAGGCGGTTCTTCGCGCGGCCGCAAAGGCGCTCTGATTGGCTCCGTTCGCTGCTTCAGCAACTCCTCCTCCCCGCCACTTCGGAATCACCTCGTCATAATTGGTTTTCGCCAGTTCGCTTTGTTTTCTTCATTTCTTTACTTTGCGGCCGTGACGCGGCGGTCTCAACAAGAGGCGAGCGCGCCTTCTATTTCGTGGCGCCTCTCCGCAGGGTGAGGGCCGCCGCCTCCGCTTGTAAATTAGGAGCTCAACCGGAGCGTTGCTGTTGGGGCGAGGGGGAGCGCAGAGCCTTCCATCGGAGTCAAAGTGCTCGGCGGCGGAAAGATAAAGATCCGTTGACGTCAGAGGAGCGGGCTGACAGCCGCTGCCGCCGCCGCCGCCATTGCCCACCGCCGCTCATGGGCGGAAGGTGCTTGCGGCGGCGGCGCGCTGTGGCACAGTGGTTGAATCCAGAATCTAGCGGTATTTACATCAAAAATGCATATGGTCGAAACGAATGAAAACCTGCGTGGGCGGGTTCCTAATAGTCTTGCCAGTTCCCATAAGTGCAACATTCATTTCTCAGAAGAATGGGGGTATGTTTAGCGAGCGCTTCCCAGCAGCGCGCGCAGCCGTGCCTAAGTCCTGCTTTGACGCGCTTGGTGTTATTGCCCACTGCCACTGAATTGTTAAGGATAACTTCATTGTTTGATATGGACGAGAATTTAGAAGGTATGTTCTTTAAAATGCACTAATGTTTTATTGACAAGTTTAAATTTTTGGTTGTATTTTATATGCGAAAATATCACCATATATTTGAGACAGGTTTCTTAGTAAGCGAAAATTTAAACTGAGTTATCTTGAGATGCCAGCAATTGCCAAGAATGGTCTTTGCACAATTGTATTCTCTAAATCTTCTGAAACAAAACGGCGAAAAACATTTTTGCCCGAATTTGCCCCTTTCCGAAAAAATCGATTTTTTCAGATACCTGTACTCGACGGGAGCTAGTCGAGCTCTTGCTTGAGGGTGAAGTTTCTCATGCCGGAAATGAAAAATGCTATTGCAGTACGTTTCTCGTAATGTTCTTGGAAGTATTCCAGAGACAGTATTAAATGAGAAGACACTGAAATTCAGCTGCCAAATTGCTGACAAAGGAAGGCTTGTAACAGAGTAGACAGATTCGCGGTAAGGAACCCAGCTGGACTGGGCGACGAAATGTGCGTCAAGGAAGAAGCGCAGAAAACGAAGAAAGACAGACACGTAAAAGAATTATCTTCACGTTTGAAGTGAACAAAAAGGCGAAAAGTACAGCGAGATTTTACAGTCACATAAAATTCGAATTTGTGAAAGTGACAATACATAGCACAAATGCAGAAGTGGCTAGTTTAGAAGAAAACAATAAAGAGCTTCAAGCCATTGAACAAAATTGGATATTGGGGGTGCAGATATGTCTGTATATTTCAAATTATTGAAATATATGAGGGAAAAGTATAATTTATTTATGTTAAAGCATCCTCTCAGAAGTTCTTTATTTATGATACATCTACAAAGCAAATTAATAATCTTAAATTATTAAAAAAACCTTGCCGTAAGGAAGCTTTTTGTGTTTGTCTTCCACGCTCAAATTCGTTTCTTCAAGTTCTTAACATGTCTTACAGACTACATTTATAAAATGTCGGGTTCATGGATATGAAGAAAAGGTACTGTAAGATCCCAGGGAAACGCAAATAATTGTCAAATTTCGAAAGAAAATGGGACTCCTTATGGA
>BOPP01000230.1:1411292-1436292 GCA_017312745.1 Gryllus bimaculatus | reverse complement strand
AGCCAAAATCCCTTCATATTTCGGCCTTCGCGCATAAACTTTCCGAAACATATTTGGAGTTAGGAGTGAATAATTTATTAAAACGTAATTGGAGTTCGATCCTCATTTATCCTCGTGCACTCGCAAGCATCCCCGGGCCGGCGGTGGCGCTCCATGACAGCGGTGATGGTCCCCGCCCCGCCCCTTCGCCCCGATCCGCCCCGTCCCGCCCGTCTCTGCCCGCCCGACCCTACCCCGCCCCGCCTGCCCTGCTCTGCCCGCCGCCCCGCCCGCCCGCCCCGCCCCGTCCCCGTCCCGTCCCGTCCCGTCCGTCCCGTCCCGTCCCGTCCCGTCCCGTCCCGTCCCGTCCCGTCCCGTCCCGTCCCGCGGTGTGGGCGTGGTGTGGTGTCACGGCGGCGGCGGCCGGCGCGTTTTTGCATGTCAGTGTGTTAGGAGATAGGCGCGCGCGGCGCCCAAGACGCAAGCCCTGACCTTGCGGCCGCGCCAATCGCCCCGCAGATACCCTCAGAACGATGCTCCTGATTTCCTGCCCTCTCCCCAAAGCAGGGCCACTCTTTAAAATAATGGTCCAAATTGCATTGCGCTGCTAAGGGTAGAACGAAGAACATTCATTACAAATCAGCTAGTAACAACCAATTAATAAACCTAATCCATTTTATATAATTACTTTTAATGTTTACCTTACATTAATATTCAGTTTCATTTTTATGCATTGGGGTGTACTTTCACTTTACAATAGATACTTATTTTCAGTTTTAAATAAAATAATTTAATCAAGTATTGGAACAGAAGTAATATTAATTCTCTAATACCACGTCTCAGCGAAAATATTCAAGGAAATGTGAGTGATGGAGAAACAGTAACTGGATAACCAAATGGACAAC
This sequence comes from Gryllus bimaculatus, assembly GCA_017312745.1. NCBI lineage: Eukaryota > Metazoa > Arthropoda > Insecta > Orthoptera > Gryllidae > Gryllus > Gryllus bimaculatus. The sequence continues at coordinate 1,435,408 of BOPP01000230.1, read as the reverse complement.
CACAGTTGTTTCTGTAATTTGCTAGTAGCTTCACTGGATACAAAATCAAATACGAAATAAAGAAGATATGATGCTAATATTCAAATAGACAAACAACTGACCACTACATTTAGAGTGCGGACACGAAGAAATAAAAGTGTCACAAACACTTTTTATTGATTTATTTGCAGCATAAATAAACTTAATTATAAAATTACAAAAATATACATACGCGTAAAAGAGTTCCTCGAGTTTACGTCAATCATAAATACTTGGAAGGAAAATCCACATCAATCCTCTCCCACAATTCATGTTTTGGCACCATTTGGCCCTTACCTGCAAAAGAAATAAATATTAGTATAACACCAGCGTTGCAAATCATTACGTCTAAAATTACCAAAATTAACCACACACAGTTCTTTTAAATTATTCGATAATAAGAGCAGTTATTCTGATTCACAAATGTTGTGTTCTTATCACTCGTTCCTTTTTTTATAATATGATGCAAAACATTATACATGGTTTATATTATTAATTTATTAAATTAATTGAATTCAAAACATCACGATTTAAATGTGGAAAACGTTCTGCCTTCTCGATAACTGATTTTGATTACAAGGAGCAAAGCTAATGTAATAAACGCAACAGCGACTTGTTTGAATTAAACGTCGGATTTTCCAGCTGGTGGCATGGCGGGACAAACTGTTGCGAAACGCGGCCCTCAGACAGTCGTCCTTGGCTTATCTCGGGCGCGAAATAAAACCGTGTATATTCTTTCCTCCACATTTGATTTCGTTCGTGCATTGGAACATAGCCTCAGCCAGGCCCTGCGAAGGCTTCTGGCGACATCTCGCGCGCGAATTTCCCGCTTCCTGGCTCCGGCGAAAGCAACAAGGGCGCTATTCTCGGCTGCCCCGCTTCCTGCTTCCCTCCCCCCGCCCGCTTTCTTCCTTACTACTTTTGCCGAGCGCCGGCGTGACGTCAACGGACGCAATCCGCGTTCTTGGCAGCTCACCCACTCGGCCGGGGCTGCACTCATTGAGCGGCCGGCGGCGCGCGGCGCTCTCAATGAGGAAGCGGCGGCCGCGGCCGTGCCGGCACGCGACCTTCGCCGCGCCCGCGCCTGCGCGCCCACGCCCACGCCCTTGCTTCAAAACCGAAGAAAATTTCCTACATCATTTATTTGCAGGCTCCCTACGTAAACGGGCTAATTACTCCTGCGCATGCAGTACAGTGTATACAAATTAAAAAGAGCGTTCCAAATCTACTAACGGAAAAACAATGCCTGTAATAAGCATGACTTTTTTTTCTTTCATTTTAGACATTTCATTACTAGACCTCTTTCCAGATAAACGAAACAATGGCGAAGCTTGCGGCATAGAGGCTTCCTCAATGTAGCTTGGATTCTTATTAGAGAGAATCAATTAGAATTATAGAAAAAAGTTTGTACGTGTGTGTCTATGTTCATATCCTGGGGTAAAGGCATCGAGGTTAGGAAATTTCTAGCTAATATAAATAAACTACAAATTTTAAATTGATATAACGCAACGGATTCTCTGCAACAGATTGCCCTAGGAGCCGGGTTTTGTTTATTCTCTACCACATGAGCATCGCGATTTTCGATTTGATTTGAGGCCACTTCTCACCGTCTTATTCGTCTCTATCCTTTGAACAGCTGTTAAAGGGGTGCTGGGTGGTAATAAACATGTTAATAAACGAGTACGTGTTTTTCAAGTTCTATTTTTTCTCAGCTTCTATTGCATGTATCACGTGGAAAACAATGGGAGGCACGGACGGAATAATAATTGATATTGAAGGTATTTTTGACAACCAATTTTGACGCGGTATATAAAAGACCCGAACCGAAGGAAAAAAATAAATCCCTCTGGCAATGTCCCGTCCAAAGAGACAGACCGTGACCGTTCTACCAATCTGACAGTTCGGATGTACTTAACTGAGAGAGACGTCTTGCGAAGAAAGTGGGGGCTCTCATCCAGGGATATTAGCGAGCGCCAACAAGATCCCCTGGACCTACGTAGGGGGTAGATTTCAAAGGAAACCTGGGCTCCAAAATATGGGCGCGGGACTACGTCCAATGGTTGTCTTTTTGCAGATACTTCGTACAATAAATAACTATACTCCCGAGACGTCTGCCACATGATAGTAAGGCTCTAAGGAAGGGACTCCCCGCTATTAAATATTTGCTGAATATGTGTGGCAAAAATAGCTGTTTTATATTACGAATGTTTTATATTAACATTATCCAATGACAGAAGATGATTTTTGTCTGGCAAAACCCAGTGATGTACACTGAGTTTCAATCATTTGTGTGTTGAAACGTTCCAACAAGATAATGGTATCTGCATGATAAGGCAGTTAATTTGCATCAGAAATAATTCTCGGCAGTTGTTCAATTTAGACGAAGAGGATTGGAATAAAATATAGAAGAGGATGGAAGGAAGAAGGGGAAAGAAAGGGGAAGCGGAAGATTGCTTTGAAAGATGAAGAAAGGGTATCTAAGCAAACAGTGCAAATTGCAAAGGATAAAAGAAGAAGGCACACTCATGAATATTGGTGTTGGATAGCCCAAGGAAGCATAAAAAGGAAGGGACTGGACAGTTTTGATGAAAGTAACTGATATAGATCAGTACGAGTACGATGGCCGAAATGATGGATACCAACTAATGATATTTATTAGCAACTATTGAATGAAAAAGAGTTGGATGAGATATTCTCCATGATGTGTGTTTCTCTCTGATACAGTACGAAACATTACAGTCTTTATCATAAGCGTGGAATGATAATATTAGCATAGCATCAGCGACGGCGGAGGGAAGGAGGCCGAAGCCACCGTTGCGAGCGCAAGTGGGCGTGGCCCAGCCAGCCTGACGAGCGCATGCGTCAGCGCGTGCGAACGGCCGCCCAGGTGGCAGCAGGTGGCGTGGGGAGAAAGAGCGCGAGCCCGGAGCCCGGCCACCGCCCAGCCTCACCCGCCTCACGGCGCCTCCACGTCTACTCCCAGCCCTCCCAAATACGTCTCCCTGCGGATTCCAACGCGGTTTCACGTCGACTCCAAGACGACTTGAAGGCGACTCTAACACAGGAAGGAACTTGGGTCTCCATTTCTGTCTAAAATAAAAGATGGCAGCCGATAAATTCTTAAAAAGAACCGCTGTATGCTTAAAACGTATTACATCAATATATTTATATTACGCTATCCTTATTAGAGGGCTAACTCTGTGTTTCCGAATTTTGTATGCTATCTTTTTTCCCTAGCGTCATCTTTAATGAGTTTATAATACCTGCCATTTTCAAAGGAATGCTAATCACTTAATTAATTGAATGTAAAGTAGGTCAGCTAGAAGACAGAAGAAAACAATTACTTCAGACGTAGAAAAGGGCAATGGACCACAATCATTTTCAAAACGGATCTTAGAATTCAAAAGTATTACGCTGAAGCCCTGTTAACAAATTACGCAAGACACGTATTTTGGGAAGGCATTGTCTCTCCTTTGCATACAAGATACCACACAACCTCGTCAAACACATCGCCTAGGGGCTACACCGGTATCTCACACGTACACACTCTTTTAGCGTATCATGATCAACACTGCTGTACTACTGGCAAAACAACATTTCCCAAAGGGCGAGCGTACATTATCTTCTCCCCATACCATACACACACTTTTTACTGTTTTTACTGTTTTTCCACTACATAAATCTTTAGCTCCGTAGACGAAGTCGCAGCTCATTTTCATTCAAAACTTGCTCCGTGCAGTAATTTATTACCCGCTTCAAAGAAATACAGATCATGAACGTACGTCACTGAAATTAACTTCCGTTTTTTTTCAATAACTCCAAAGTTAATATAAAATCACAGAAGTAGAGATACGTAAATGAGACTATTTTAATCCAGAAGTAAATAGATTTTCATTACATTATGAAACACTTTCGTCACTTATGTTGTAACTGCGCCAACCCAACTTCATTATCAAAGAGTTACGCCATTCTATGCAGAAATCAATGTTTTGGCGTACGACTCCCAAGTGACTATTAGAGCGCAGACAAGGACAGTCGTTTACTCTAGGCACCTATTTCCCAACGTGATACGGCAAAATTCTACGCAACGGCAATGCAAAATCTGAAACTATTGCCAAATATACGAATATATCAATAAACATAAAACACAGGTATCATTTAATCCAGACAAACTGAGTGTTTGAGATATAACTAATTCGAAGCCCTTGTTCGTGCTGTAAGCGCATACGCACCCGCATCTTTACATAAATCGATATTTTAGGAAGGAGGAGGAAAGATGGCCAAATTATGTAGCTGATTTGCCTTTGCTAATAGTTTTTATTACACGGTAGTAAATGCGTGACAAAAACGCTCTTTCAATCTGTATTCCGAAATAATTTTATAGATGGGTTAGGGTAGTAATCAGAGAATTTACGAAAACATGCAAAGAATACGCTTCTCCCTAGCACCTCTCACACACAGTTTTAGCTGATTTTTTAGTTAAATAAAAACAATTTCTTAAGGTGTCCTCGCTCTTTCCTGTTAGATTGGGATAGGTGATTTACAACAATTGTACAGATGCACGTAGAAATGGGTAGCTGGCAGAAAAGACTAAAAGAGAGGATTCCTAGCATCATTCTCACGCTAATCACGTGAATTCCTGTAGTACTAGGTGCAGAGGGTTTATTGGCTAAAAATGACCATCTTCGACCCGTCACATGCCCTAGAAGTTTGTAACATTTATTCTACGACCCCCCTGCGAGGGTCCCAGGCCGCGCGCCGCGTTGTCACGCGTCGTTGCGACGCAGCAGATGCGCTATCGCCGGCGGCGGCGCCGTCTGGGGCAGAGGCGATGGCGCGAGGTCAGGGGCCTGTCCCGGCGCTGCACTGCTCCCGTGGAGGAAGAGCGCCCCCCCCCCCCCCCAGCACCGCACTCGTCGCAACAGACACATTTTCACACTTCAAATAATATTCCCTCTCGTTAGGCAAAACCTCGGCGGCGAATCGATTTACTCCGAACATTTTGAAATTTCACACAAAAGTTAATAAAAAAATTGATTATGCATTACTGTTATTTAAAAAACAATGAAAGTAGGAACTGTCTTAGTACCGCATAGAAGTAAATATGGCACATACTATTACATGGCCTAAACATTTTTTATTTAACATATTTTTAAACAATAAGTAGGCACTAGTAAAGCAGTAGTGCCGTGGGGATCTCGGACCAAAAGATCAAGGGTTCTAATCCCGTCTCGGGCATGGTTGTGTGTGTTTCGTGATTGTGATTGTGCGCGTCTATGTGTAATGTGTTTGTATGCCGCCTGTGGTTCGCGTCAGGAAGGCATCAAGCCGTAAAAACATCGCCAAATCAGGATAAACATGGAGTGTGCGGAAAACCAATAAAAACGAAGCACGCGCAGACCCGAAAAAGGCAAGGAAAAATGAAAAGAATTAAACAAATATAAATGTAAAATTTTACATTATTTACGGTTTACGAAAGAAAAGAGAAAAAAACAACAGAAATAATATGGTTTGTAACAATTATAGTTTATTAACGAAATTTGTAATAGATTTTCGTTGCTTTCTCTACAATCTACAACTTCTGAAACTTGTGTAGTACAGTAAAGTATCAGCAAATGAAGCAACACAGACACATTTTTGCATTTAATTATGATTTTCCTGATAGAATGTATCCATAAGCAATAAAAGACTTTATCAGTTAAAACAACTCCGTTTTACTTTCACGACCTCACTTGGTAAGAAGATAAAGAAATGTGAGAAATGGAAAATTTCGGAAAATTGGAATTTTCGACAGAAAACTTTTATTAACTGGCCCTGATAACGAAAAAGTGGATAAATATTGTTCCAATATGAAGCAAATTACTTCCTCTAGGACGTGGTATACCCAGAGTACGTGTTTTACGTGTCCTCGATACCTAAAAACCGGATGACTGTAAAACATCTGTTTTTGACAGCTTTTTAAATACAAAGATTACCAAGAGTGTATAAATGCAATGTTCGTCAATCGTTAGACACAAGACCCATTACGAAAGTCTTTACTGACAGTGATCATAATTATATGTGATGAAATTTCGTTTTCAACTTATGGTAGAAAACAGGATATCCTACTATAGTCCACTGTAACATACACGGACAGATCTTGGTAAACGTAAAACATTTCAATTTTATTTTCAGAAACACTTAACTCTATTCAAAAATAATACTAGTTGCAGTGTTGCAGAATGTGTAAACCTTCCTAATATCATTAGTTTTAGAGAATTAGAACATGAAACATTTTTGGGGTTTTTGATTTTCCGTATTGTACCTAAAAAATACGGTTCTGTTGTACTTCCTTTAGTGCCATGTAATCGCAGGGCTTCAGCTAGTTTCAAATTTATTCACTTACGTTATTGATGCACATTGCAACAGATATAATAATCAAAACTAATCCCACAAGATGAAGTGGGGTCAGTTTCCGCTGGCAAAAGTGCCCGGCATTGTCCATTGATTTATTTATCACAAATCGTGTATTGCAATAAAATTAATTAATTAATTATGTCTATAGATTATCGTCGCCATGCTCCACAATGCACTGCCTCTACGTAGATGCCCAACTCCAACCTGCCTGGTCGGGCCTCGCCACTACCGTGTTCCCCGCGCCCTGCCACCTTCGCTACGATAACACACACGCGTTGTAAGACCCAAAGGCTTGGCAAATGTCTCCATTCATTTCGACGCGGGGAATCCGAATATGAAGTTAGAATTGCGCCACCACCATCGATTTTTTTAATCGCAAAAGACGTCGTGACATTGTATTTTTTGTTTTTGTTTTTGGGGGTTGATGTTAGATCCGAAGACTTGACATGTTTCTATACGCCAACGCGCTAAATCCGAATTTGAAGAAAAATTGGGGCACCACCCTCCAGTTTTTTTTTTAAATCACGAAAAAAACAAAGTGAAATTGTAGATTGAAAATTTCACGGTAGTTTTTTACAATTAAAAAATGGCGCAATTCTGGCTTTCGTTTCGGAATCAGCGCGTCGACATACATAGAGAAACATGTGTCAAGTCTTTGAGTCTGACAACTTTGTGTGTGTGTGTGTGTGTGTGTGTGTGAGAGATAGATAGATAGAGATAGATAGATAGAGATAGATAGATAGATAGATAGATAGATAGAGATAGATAGAGATAGATAGATAGATAGATAGAGACAGAGAGACAGAGAGTGTGAGAGACAGAGAGTGTGAGAGTGTGAGTGCGTGAGAGCGTGAGTGCGTGAGTGCGTGAGAGCGTGAGTGCGTGAGAGCGTGAGTGCGTGAGAGCATGAGAGCGTGAGTGCGTGAGTGCGTGAGTGCGTGTCCGTGTGCGTGTGCGTGTGTGTGTGTAATCGTTCTTGCCATCATCGTTGCTAAAGAACGCTACAAACAAGTGTATTCCGGGTTGCATACACCCGGCAAACTTTTAGTTACAAACGTTCATAATCAAATTCACCAACTCCACACATTCATAAGCAAATTTATGTCTAAAAGTATATAATATTTACAGAATATTGTGTTATAAATCACATAAAAATTAAGTTAAATACCCTGGATAAAATATGAACTAATTTTTACACAACTACTGGAAAACCTCAGAAGACTCATTTCAGGAAATGCCACTGCATTAAAACATGAGAAGTCACAGAAAGTTTTTTTTTAGAAAAAATATTTGTTATTCAAACAACAAGCAAGCCCAATAAATACGGAACATTTTTTAAATTACGGAAAATCTTCTAATTTACAGATCATTGTTCCTTGTATGCTTCCTCTCTCCTTTATCTTTTAAACTCGCAAAACATATTACTATCTGATGCCGTTCTTCCGGTGTAAACCTCAAGAAAATGAATGCAAGAATGTCTTTGAGGAAGGCTTAAGATATTTGCAACGTGAAAAGATTACTTGAGGACAAGAACAATTTGTGAAATCTCTTTCCTCTTAGCTGGCGACATTTTCCGACTAAAGTGGTTGCGTCTATCAGGCAAAAATGAATGAGATGAATATGAGGAATGATCTGCCAGTGACAATGAGATGGTTACAAACAATCCACATTTTATGTCATATATAACAATTAAAAAACTTAATTGTTCAATGTAATCACAATTTTGAAGAAATTGTATGCAGAAGAGAAAAAAAGCATGTAGGAGAAGAAAATACAATTTCCGAAAAAAATTAGAAAACAAAAAGGTACAACATTTTGACTCCATTTTAAAACTGATGCTATTCTAGAATCTTTGGCAATCGGCTAATATTGAGTTTAATATTAAAAGTAATGCAAAATAATATAGGAACCCGAAACAAACATTCTAGTAAACAAGATAATTTTATGACATATCCAACCTCAAAATTTTCACATAAAATTGCAAATAGCGTTTCACATTAATTGATCCAAAATGATTCTAGTAAAGCAAAGAAATTACACCATTTATTATAAAAAAGCAAACACAATTTAACAAATTACAGCACTTTGTAGCAACAAGCAATGGCTTTCTTTTCTTTCTTAATTTAAATAATGCTTAGTCCATGTTCCGCAAAATAGTATAGCAGCCAAAACAATGTGATAAAAAGTGAGGGGGTATCAGCGGAGACTACCAAAACTAGTTTACACCGTTTAAGCCGATTTAATGTCTGAAACTTCAAAGCCCATCAAGTCTGGATTTCTTGAGCGAAGAAAACTAAATGAGTCCACTTATCTATATGTTTTTCGATTTCTGTATGAAGCTGTTCTATCAAGGAATATTGATGCAATATTGAACAGAAAAGGTTTTTAGTAATTTCACGTGAATCGCAATGCAGTGGATGGTTATTTGGTAATTTTTTTTTTTACATAAGGAGCCTAACCCCCCAGGACACGTACGGAATAATAAATAATAATAATAATAATAATAATAATAATAATAATAATAACAACAACTCTCCTTGGAGAAGAGCATTATCTCGAGAGCACGGTATATTGTAATTGACGCTTATTTGGAGATGCGCAAGTTCAGGCAATTCATATTTCTTTCTGTAGATTTTCTGTATCTCCAGTTTTAAGACAATGAGTTGAATTATTTTGAAAAATAGTAAATTGTATTTTATGTAATTTTATAGAAATAACTTGTTTTGTATTTCAAGTACAACGTTTCATGAGCTCCTTTTTCGCACCATAAGGTACATATGTTAAAAGATTTGTTTATTTTATTCAAAATATGATTGATGAAGAATTGCACTTTTCGATTTGAATTTATCGTGATATACTTTTTTGTAAATATACTTTCAGAAATTAGTCTAGCATGTATTCTTTGCCCTTTTCTAAAATTGAGGGGCTTTCAAAAACAAATTTATGCGAAAGTTGAGTTCTGTGTTTTGATGTATTTAACTTTTCATGAGTTTCTCTTATCTTATTCTTATGTACACGCATTCTTTGTTTTATTTCGCGTTTTGTTTGGCCAATACGTTTTGTCGTAATCTTACAGAAGCGGATACAGTGTACGTTTTCCACTTCTCAAGCAGAAATAACATCTTTCACATTTATATCATTATCATATTTTGAATAAAATAAAAATGCCCTAAAATGATAAGGCGAGTCTTTCTCAATAACTGTATTTTGTAGTTGCACATGTTACTTATATATGCTACTTATTTTATCATTAATGTATTTTATTGTTATTGTACAAAACTATTTTTGTCGTAATCACACAACCTATGTACCTAATGATGCGAATTAGTTCTTGTAACGTTGTACTTGAAATACAAAACAATTTATTTCTGTAAAATTACGGATAGAGAGGAAACGGAAGAACTCGGAAAAATCCTAACTTTGCCCACCGCAATTTCCCTTGGATCGACCTTGATTGGAACCCGTAGCACCAAAAGTGGCGAGCGTGCAGACCCATCATCAGCGCCCAGGCACCACGCCACTCGCTTCGGAGTCGATGGCTGGAGCGTGCAGCGACGCCAGAGGTCGCCTCCGATTAAAAGCATAATTTTTGCGCGATAAGTGACGACAGCGTCCATCGTCGCCAGAAGAGTTTATCAGTTGGACGTAAGCCAATTGGTAGACGAACGCGGTCGCTAAGTTGTTACAGATGTACAGAATAACGATTACAGCGGTGTACAGACATAAATACAAGTTCTAAATCACACCGATCTATTCAAATCTGTGCCATATAGTGAACGATCTTCACAATACATTACACCAATATCGTGCCCACTTGAAGATGATGACTTAGCGAGAAAAATCATATAACTGTCAATCATTTTTCTTATTAAAACAATACATTATTGTAGAAGCGAGAGCTAAATGTAAAACATAGGTATTGCTCTATTAGCGACGTAAATATAGCTGGCGGTGATTCATCAACAGATATATTTTCATATTATATATACCGTTCACCTATTGTTATAATATAGGCTGAACCCGAAAAAAACTATTTGCCCAGACTCAGTTTACACCCAAGAGCTTCGATACACGAGGCAAGGGTCTTGCTTCTGCACGTTACGTAGCGTGGATTACTAACAATATAATGAATTCTTAACCTTTCGGTGATTCTAACATACCGTCATGGTATAACCCACAATTACGTGAAAACTACTGATATTTGTAGTGTACATTTAATGACATAAAATACATGGTTAACAATGAGAGAATAAATTACATTAAGAAAGAAATTTCTTTCTTCAATATTAGTGTAGGTTCAAGTTTGATAAAAAGTGAACTTAATGTGAAAACAAATATCATCTCGGAGCTTCCTAAATCGTCTCAGAACAGGTTCTCGACGTCATCGGAATAAACATGCAGCGCTTCGACCGTAACGACGAATAAAACGCTTCGTGTTTTATCTGAGGCCCCGGATTATAAATATGCAATGGATGCAAAGTCATTAAAATACACTCTCACCGCACGGTTCATAACTTTTATTGCTGTGATAAGGCAGGCGGTGCAATCCGGATTGCGCTATCAGAACGAGTAGGCCACATGGCAGGCGACGACTGCAACCCACCCATGCCCGTACGAATGAATGCTCAATTATTGAATGCTCGATTATAGTGAAAAGAAATAGCTCTACAACTTCTCCACGCACTAACAACACAGCCCTAAAGCGAATTAATACCGTAGCTCAACAACGCTCATGGTTTTAATATTCACATGCATATCCACTGTTCGTAAAAATTCTTGAAAATGTTTCGACATTTCGAAGGGTTTCGTCTATTTTATTTTATTTCATTCAGAAGGTTAAGGACGTTTCTTAATTGTTCTAAGTTACTGAAGTACCCCTTTTTCCGCCAGCAGATGACAAAACCTGTAACTGCTGCCGTCGGCGCTCCTTGTCTCGGACCGAAAAGTATATAATATGAAAAAATCTAACATGTAATTGGTTTTCCTTTGTATCTTACTAAAAACGATATAAAATAATATATTAGAATACGAAATATTACATACGTGTAAAATATATATTACACACGACAAAAATATCCTTCATCCATTCCAAAAAAATACATCACTCGTGGGGTCATAACCGACTTACATAAGACAATTTCTAAAGATAAAATCGTAGTAAAGTGGATGATTCTGACACTACCGCCTTGAAAACCATTTATTCGGGCGCTTCAAAGCAGCATTGATATTAGACTCAAGTCCATAACTCACAACTACGGTCTTTGGAGCCGTAAACTGAAACGGCGCGAGTGCAGAGAATGCCGCCGGGGTGAGCGCGCGGGGCGGGGGAAGGAGGGGCGCGGCGGCGCGGGCGGGGGCGAGCGCTCGGATGCGCCGGGCGCCCCCGCTTGTAAATAAACAGCTTGCTGTTAATCGCCTCAATTATGCGTGCCGGCGGCGGCGACGGAGGCAGCTGCTGCTGGAGCGTGCCGCCGGGTGGAGCAGCGAGGCCGCGGAGTGGGGAGGCGTCTGCCGCCGCCGCCGCACAATTTCGTAGATGGCGCCACGCTTCGCGCGCCGCCCCGTCGCGCCCCACTAGCTGTGACTCGTGTTAACATCTTGCCAACTAGCCCTGAACACATACCATGTCATATTTCTGACAGCTATCTTTGTTCAATTTATCTGTAGGCCTATATAACATGCTAAGAAAAGATGAAAGGTTTTTATAATGAAACCATCCCCACACAAACCTTTAAGAACAGGATAGGGAATCTCCACCATCCATAGTCCTGCATTAACGAGATTGAAAGCGATAAACATTCGCAGATTATAACATATTTGGGAAATCAGGAGCACATGCAATATACGACACACTTTTAAGTTCGCTATACGCGAAACGACGCACCCGAACTTAAAAATTCGTTAGCGAAGGATTCTTCAAAATGAGATGTTTTAAAAGTTCTATTACATTTTTTGAAACCACGCCAAAGCAGTGATTCCTAGAAACGTTGATAGTTCGTTCCAATTTAAAGTAATTATCACTTTTAAATCAATGATTTACAAAGAGCGGAATGTTCACAAGCGCTCAGCTGGTGTTCTGTGTTTTACTAGCTGATTGATTACGCGGTGTTCCTCGTAAATCAGTTTACCTCCCTACTCGCTTTGCCCCCCCCCCCCCGATCGGACCCAACAGGCTCTGCCCCTCCCGGCAACAATGCCGCTGCCAAGATGGATTGCGCATTATACATTTCAAGAAACCAATTTACGATAATATTTGGAATCGTGAACACCTATATTTTTCCTGGGCTGCTCAGTGTTTCAAGTGTTTCAAAACTGTTTGTGAAACACACACACACACACACACACACACACACACTTTCTGAAGAAGATTATTACAGACCTAGCCACAATTTATACAATGCTTCATCATTCAACGCTCACAATTACATCCTTGGACTTGGTAAAATCAAAGGCACTCCTCCTCACTGAACTGTGATTTCTAGATATTTAACTAAAGAGAATATAAAAGACTAAAAATATCGCATTTGCCGAAGGCTTCCTAAGGTTTGCTCACTCAGAACATTTTATTATTTTGAAAAATGTTAATAACTCCAATCACAATTGAGATTACGTATAGTGATTTACATTGCCGTTAGAAGATATAGAATGTTTTTCAATTGATTTATGTTGGTTGTACATAAGTAACTTTAAGTATTAACTTTACTTATGTCTGAGAGGTGTACGTTCTAACATATTTAAAACTTACTTATAAAACTCAAATCTAACTTAAGGTTGAGGATGCTCCATTGGGCCCTCTATTCAGGTTAGAATTCGGGAGAGATTTTCACGAATATATATATATATATATATATATATATATATATATATATATATATATATATATTTTTGTTCTAGTATGGTTTGGAGGTTTTGTGAGCCTGAAGGTTGCAAGGAAAGGGATTTAAGGTAAATAATAGTAGTGGCTAGGTATGTGATGTGATGTTGAAGGGGTACATTGGGGTTATTGTTCTAAGAATTTGGTTATGAATGATTTGTAATTTTTTTTAGAATGGCTTCTGCGGCATTTATCCAGATGACAAGCATATAGAAATAACGTCTTAGGATGGTGTTATACATTCTAATTGAAGAGTGATATGGATATGGTAATGGGATGTTTCTGAAGATTAGAGGTTTTAATTTTAGTTTATTTTATTAGCTTGTTTTATTTTTTTGTCTATGAGCTGTTTCCAATCCAGTTCAGTGTCTTAAGTTTAATTCCAGGTATTTAATAGGTTTGTTAGGGGGAACCAGTTTATTGTCTTGTTATTTATTGTTAGGCGGTGGGAGAGGTATAGGGTCTTGTGTAAATATTTTTGCCACAGTTTTGGTTGGATTCAGTTGGATTTTAAGTTTGTATGCCCTGATTTGTGTTATATTTCTGATGTCAATGATAGAGTTGCCAAAAGAGAATATTGCTGTCTCGTCGGCCCATTGCGTGATGTGTACATTGCTCATTAATTAAGAAGACCTGCAACGAATAGGTTGAATAGTGTGGGTCAAAGGGAGTTCTGCGTTAATTAGTCTGGGATTGGAATGGTGATTATTGACGTTAACGGAAAACGTTCTTTTGTTGAGAAAGCTAATGATAGTAGATTTTTTTAAGTACGAGATTCCAATGTTTTTGATATTGTACATTAAGGCTTTGCGCCATTGTCGAACGCCTGTGTGATATTTATGAATACGCCTACTGTGTGACGTTTTTTTCTGGAATGCTATATACATATGTTCCGATATTCTTAGTAACTGGTGCTTTGTGGAAATTTTTTCGGTAAACCCAAACTGTTCTCTAGGAATTGTTTTCGTTATGTGTCGACTGTCTAATCTTTTAGTATAATTTTCTCGAATACCTTTGATAGAGATGGCAATGAACTGATCGGACGATAACTGTCAGAGTTTGCTGGAATTTTATTTTGTTTACAAATGACAATAATGATCTCGGTTTGCTCTCGGTATGTTCTCGGTTTGCAGAAAGAAATTTGTTCTGAAACACGAGTTATAGATTTTGTTAGGGCAGCTATATCTGGTGCAAGAAAATGCTTTAATACGTTATTATTTATATATTGTTTCCGAGTGATTTTTTGAGTGGCAGTTTATTAATATTTTTTTAAATTACAGAGTGTGATGATAAATGCATTTTTTGGAGAGGTCCATATTATTGCTCTATAGCTGATTTGGTTATAATGATGAGTCCAGAATGAAAAATTATTGTTACTGATAATGAGAGTTGAAGCGAAATAGTTCGTTAGTTCTTCTGATTTTTAGTAGAATGTGTAAGCTTTCTCCGTTGTTGAGTTTATAGGAGGTAGCATGTTTTTCTTCATGAGTCTTTTTCTTTAAATTACCACAGTGTTACTATTAGCGCTGAGTGATTGGATTAAGTTATGATAATGTTGGTTACGTAGTTAGTTTTAAGACTTTATACGATATTTGTTACTGGTTTAGTTCTGTTTATTTCAGTTCTTCTTAATCGGTACCAAAGTCTTGTAGATTTATTTTTTATCGAAATTACTTTTATGATTTCTTTGGATAGTATTTTAATTGGATACATGTTAGAGTGAGGTGTATTAATTCGTTGAAATGAGAGATGAATTGGTCTATATCCAACAGTGTTTCTAATATTTTTAGAAGACAATGTAAAACAGATACACAAAAAGCCAATAACAACAGAAACGGTATGACATTATTAACTTTAAGATAAGTATTCTAATGGATCTGATAATCGAGAATATTACAACAATAAAAAGAATGACAAATTATTCCGATTATATAGAGTTAAAACAGTAGTTAAAACTACATGCATGAACATCGTTGATTACACAAAAGAACATTCCTTCAATCATAATCTTTGATTTTCTGACCATGGACATTGATGTAAACAGAGAAGACATAGTTCGCTCCATAGCGCGTTGTCCAGACACAGTCCGTCCATTTTTTGAACCATGACTCGGGGTCCTGCAGTTTCAATGAGAAGTCAGCGTGCGCAATTCTCAAAACTGCAGACAGACCCTTCTCCACGCACAACCTTGAGCGATCGCCACACATGCAACCCCTGTGACGAAAGATGTAGTAAAGGTCAGGTTAAGTGTTACGGACCGTGACAGAACACTCACGATAAAGCGTCAAAATTAAACGCGACATTGCCGATAAAAGTCTACACAACTACGTAGCACATCAATTAACATTTAGTGAAAAATATAGAGGTATACTGGTATGAATTCCACAGAAAACACATACGGAGTAGGGACATTTTCATGAGACCCAGGAAGCGGTCTTCACAGGAAAATCCATATTCCCTTAAAATTAATATCTCCGACATGTCGCTTTTCTGACATAATGCTGTTGAAAAAACATGTTTTGTACGAGAGAGAACAACTTAATTTTCTCACATTTTTGTTTGCTTTCCATTAATCAATAATAAGTAACATCGCTTTCCAAGTTATATAAACAAATATTTATGTCCCTTGATTTTCTAATTTCTTAAAATGGATTTTCTAAAATATGTATTTTTGGCAACGTTATTCCATAAAAATCTTCCACAAAGAAATGGCGATATATATTCATTTATGTCAAAAACAGATAAAAACAGTGAGTGACGTGCTATGCGGAGAAGTTAATTTGAAGTTATACTTATTTCCAGAAGCAAAACAAGGGACCATCTCAGCATTTGCTCGAGAATCAGGGAAACTGGACGAAACGTGATCGAGATGTGGGAATTATACAATCCAAATGGTAAAAAATACACTAAATGTCATAGTTAAAATTAATTTTACTTTCCCTATGGATGCTCGGTATAGTCTCTAATTGTATAGAAACAGATGTGCAACAGAAAAGATTTTACTTGGGACTTAAACTTTTGCTTCGAATTTAATTGTTTAATGTCATCTGGCAAGGTATAAAATAATATACATTATTATATGTGATTTTTTGTAGTGAGCTGTAAATACTGTCACTTGATGAATATGATTACTACGTCTAGTGTTGTATAGACATCGCCGTTTGCTGAAAATATATTCCCGCCTTTAGGTAAGTTATTTTTGACAAAAACCACTGATTCATATATCAAGAGACAAGGTAATGGTAAAAAAGTAGATTAATAGAGGTTTACAAGAATCACATGGGAGGGATTTGCTTATTATTCGTACAATTCTTTTAAGTAATCTAGAAGAGTTATAAGATGTATTTCTGTAGAATATTATGTCATATCTCAGGCGGGAATCATCATTCGCGATGGTGTGAAAATAATGCTCCATTATTCTAATAAGAGATTTCTACTCGCCGAGATCGTTCTTTAAGGTAGGAACATAAACAATCTAGAGCAATACCACGAATTCCAAACGAAGGTAATATTGAAAGTAAAATGTTATGATCAATGACGTCAAAAGCTTTTGAAAGGACTGAAAATATTCAAACAGGTGCTTCATTTTGATCAATAGATGAGGCTTTTAGAAAAAAAAATGGTCCTTAGATTTTGTTTTTCGAAACATATGTTGGCAGTGGGCACATCTGCGACAAAGCGGTAATTGGAATAATGTCAGATATCACAACTTAATCCATATAGATTTTTTTTGACCGAATCACTTAACACTCTCATTTTTGCTTTTGTTATTTACAACAGTATTCGGAAAAAGTTATGACAACTATGAAGTAATCAGAATTACACAATATCACAGACAATACCAATAAAATATCAGAAATATTGATTTTATTTTGATTCAGCCTGCAAAATATTTGGACAATCACAAATAATTTATCAGCAAAAAAATTAAAAATGCATTACAATATATTCACAGCGACTTACATCTCTAACCAGTTAGTAACAGAATGAAGATCATAACAACACAATTTATACGTTAAATAAATGTGATTGACGTAAATGACGATCTTGAACCTTGCTTTCAAGGACTTCCACTCTCTGGGAACATACGCTGTATCTGCGTAACAGGCAGGTCTAATGTTGCGATGCTAAGCCATTACATATAACAAACATTATTATGATTATTCCTATTCTTATACTCTAAAGCAGTTTGCAACCGCTCGGCGCTGAGGCGGCAAACGCGCTCCACTCGTAAGTGGTGGCGGGAAGAGCGAGCACTAAGTCGCGGGAGGCGGTGGGGTGGAAGTGGGCCGCTCTGAGCGTCTGGCGGAGGGAGCGCACACTCCCACCACTGCCCACCGGAGAAAGTGCGGGATGTCGCAAGGCTACAGACGTGGCGGGAAAACGCCCACAACCAACCCCACTCGATAATCCTTTCCACAAATGCCTACGCAGAATTTCGACCACTGAAACGATTAATAAGGTCTAAAAAGCTCTTCCCAAGTGGTGCTCGACATGACTCTTAAAGCAATTACTTAACGCTGATTAACAATGAGAAGAGGAATTTTGAGAATAATATGTAGAGGATCGAAACGGATATAAGGTAGAGTAAAGACTTTAGCACAATTATCAATAATCTGTCAAACAGGAGCCGCAAATGACCAAGAGCCAAGACTCACTATGTATCATTACCTCATTCATTCACAGTTCATTTTTCACAAGACTGTGCATCATGAATCTCATTCATTCACAGTTCATTATTCACAAGACTGTGTATCATGAATCTCATTCATTCACATCTACCCTCATCCAGTCCGAACACACGAACTCTCACAATGCCGCCCATTCATCCATAGAACATTCTTAATGCAAAAATTAATAGTATTACTCATTTTACTATGTATAACAAACTCATAACACTATTAATGAAATGAATTCCTCTAAATTAAATTCTGACCTTTCATGTAAAGCAGCTCAACAACTCGAATCTATGAAAGGCGAAATAATTTCAGTAGCCAATTACTATGAACAAATCAATGCATGAAAACTAGATTTCCATTAAGAAGTATCACATTTATGACAATGGAACCATCACAACAGTTACTTTTTTAACTTTTTAAATAGTTTACTGATATTTAATATTCGTATACACTAGTGTTAGGAACTATAGTGTTTTTTGAACCAGAATCAACAGTTATACAATCGCTGTTGTAACAACAGCTCAAAGCAAAGCTGGCGCACAGGACATGTATAGTCGCACGATTTATGAAACAAAGGGCAAATTTAATGCACGCAGACTGGATTCATGACTGGACGTTACCTTACGTCGCAACATTGTGCATATAATTAGCGTATTTACACAAATTCTACATTTGGTATAATTAAGAGATTACACAGGTTGATATTACGTGTGTCATCAGATTAGTTGTTTCAAATAAGAAAACTCACGTTAATGAGCAAGTAATTAAACCTAAAATATTCTCCACACACATTTCGGAGGATCGGGTTTTGGGAAGACTACTTTCCACAACTGCATTGTATTCTAAAACAATATCGTGAAGGTCAAGAAATGTACACTGAAGATGAAAAACTGGAAAAAATGCTAACCTCGATCCATACACTTATTCTTCTACATGTATATAGAACACACATTTCCTTTTTATGTGTTACGACCATAGATTCAATCGGAATAAGCAAACGCAGTGCTTGCGGAAGGTTTCGAAATATATTTTCGTAAAAATGTCACTTGGTAAAGTCTTTGACTTGAATTTTTACTTCCATCAACTTCCGAAAATATTGGTTTCCTATGTGGCAAGTAAAGACATGATGATATTCTAAAAGGTTGAATAAATGGTAAAGGCTTTGCTAACATTTTTATTTATTGATTTGATAACCAGCTTTCAACGACTTACAGTACGCCTTCAGAAATTCGCTGATAGTCCTAACGAAAGGGGGCTTCTTGCTTCTTTTTATTATGAAATTTGTAAATAATACAAACGTCTAAGCCTAATGGCCATGCCTGCAAATGGGTGAATTCTTTTGTTGAATTTGTGGATATGAAAATATTAAACGTATGAAGGAGCAATGGTAGAAAGAGAGCAAGAGAAAACGGAAGCCAGAACATAGATTTTCAAGAAGTGAAAGAACGTTTATCTTCATCCTTCACTGGAATTTCAAACGGGTGCACGCCACGAGAACCTGCCGCGAAGCTGCTTTGTTTGCCACGAGTTGCAAATGGATCGACAGGTGGAATTTGAATCCAGGTGCCAGAGGTAAACAGGAGAAATCCAGCTTCCGCCCTATTATCTCGAGCCGGCGCTCTTGTCTACATCATGCTTGAAAAGGACTCTGCCGAATTATTTGGATTATTACATGATAAACACACCGTTACTCGCGGAATCAGTAGAAAAGCGATTATTTGCAAGGGGTATTGGTATACCCCAATTAAAGACATCCAAAATATGCAGGAAACGAGAGTATGTTTTATCACGCGCCATATTATGATATAAAAGAAACAATAAAACTAGAAGAAATGTTAGTTATCAAACGAAAATGTAGAGGTTCAGGCATCTTAATAAATATTTTGAGCAGTGAGAAAGAAATAGAGCATCTCTACAGATTTAAATGACGGCACGCCTTTGCTAGGCACACATCATCCGGTTTTTGTGCGAAAGTAATTTGCCTTTGTTCTCACCATTATCAATTACTAGCAAAACACCCACCGTTGCCTGGGCTTTCTTCAAAAGGAGGAAAAATTTCCATTTCATATAAACCATGGTGTTTAAGATGAGTTTTAATGTAATTGGTTCAAAGTTTCATAATATATTATAATTTTCTTTCATTTTATATTACAGTTCACTGCTATTATATTTTATCTGCCCTGTTTTCCTCAGTGTCTCAAAGTGTTTTCTTAAAAATATCTATTTAAATGTTACTTTTTGTAAAATGTATTGCTACAAATAAAATTTTTTTAAGAAAATTTTCAACTTTCGGATCAAATATGTTTCAATTTGTTTTATATAAGTAGAAAATACTATCCTTGCGATTCAATTAAAAATTTTTCAACAAACGTTAAAAAACATCGTTCAAAGTGATTAAAAGTATATGAACCTAATTAATATTAAGCGATATTAACCTAATTAATATGCCAACGCCAACAAACAGCTCGGAGTCAGAACTGGTTATGATGAGAATCGCACGTATTGAAATACAATACATCAATAATACATGCACAGCACTTTGTGACGACTGCACGCACTCCACCTGCGGTGTATAACAAAAACTACTACCGTGTGAACGTATTTAATTTATTTTGTTTGTGTGCAACTTGAAGGAAGCAGTTAACAATGGTGTTACAAAATTCTCATTTCGTGGTTTAACGATTAGAATTTAAAAGTCTTACTGTCTTATTTCGTGATCTCGCACTACTACTGTTCTCTGGCAGAATATATTATGAACTAATCTGAGCTTAGCGACAGGCGACAAATTATGACCGTGGTGCACCTACCAACTATTTTCCGCGTTAGTTTTATATTAGTCATCACCAAACTTTCCAGGAACACTGGGATTATTCTGTAAAAATGTCGCATTTATTCATACACTATAGTGTACGACTTTTGATCCTTTTGTTGTATCGATGTCAGTTACACGTCGTTGAATTCACCTTTATTAGTATAGATGTCAGTATGAGCCACACGCTGACGTGAATAAAAGACACCTATGTAAAACTAATGGTGTTCCAACAGCACATACTCTCTCGCATTTTTATAACTTTTGCAATTTTCCAAAATTCAGACTTCAACGAAAACTTATGCTTTGCAAAGTGTCGCAGGTCTATTTCGAATTTGGGGGTTCTTTACATGAACTCTCAATTACATTTTCAAAATTTCTCAAAAATGGTTAAAATTTTTTGATTAAGTTTTGTCCACCTATGATATAATTAACTTAAAAAATTATGCAAGTCTCATTACCGTTTAACTCTCTTTACTTTCGAAAATTGAAAATGCAAGAAATAACGCATTAGCACCATTATGTTAATGCTTCCTCCTGTGCGTGTTTTTGGGCCATTTCGGAGCCGCATGTCGTGTTTGTCCCCGCTCCGGACGAACCCCGATCCGCAAGGCCGCGTCCAGTGGCCTTCCCTTCGCCGCCGCCGCCGCCGCAGCTTCCAACGGTAACATACCAATATGACAATCTCTAATATACACTCAAAGCGCTAGAGCAGAGGACAAAATTTGGTTATTTAGTGTTTCCTGCACCGCAAATGATAAATTGGATAAAATCGCTTCATCTTTATGCAGAAAAGTATATTTGCAGTTATCAGAAGTGTTTATTACGGATGTTTCATAGAATGTTATTACAAATGATAGATGTTTACATAATTCAACAGCCGGGTGCTCTGATCGGTAGTTTTCAGTTAGTTTGTTTTTTACGATCAATACCTGGCGAATGGCAGAATAGCTTAACGGGTCACGGACGGCGCGCGATCTTCCCAACCTCATCCTGCCCCGTCATCTCTCCTTACACATACATACATTTACGTGCACTACGTTCACACACACACACACGCCGGGATCTTAGAGCTTGTTCTGCCTGGAGCGGTGGCCCGCAGGGTGGGAACTCGGAGGGGCGGCCCCGCACGCCGCATGGCGCTGCGACTCGTTTTCCAGCGGGGGAGGATCGCAGCCACTGCCAGGCATACAACACAGGAAGAAACAGAATATGCTTAAAGATGCATAAAGATAGGACGTCTCAAGGAGTTAAACTGTCTTTGCTATGAACTGCGATAGCTGGACTTTCGTCCCAGATATTCTTATTCAACTCAACTCCCACTGAGAGGTCCCAGGCGTCGAGTCCGGCGGATGGAGGATGGAGCCATGTAGTGGTCGAACACGGCCACTGTCAGGAGGAGAAAAGTAGGGGCCGGCGGCTCCGACTGGGAGTTTCTCGGTTTCTACGATGACAGAAGCGAATGCCGAAGCTGTACCCAAACGCAGGGGCCCGGACCACGTGAGGTTTTCCTATCTTCGTCCCCTTCTCCCCTTACACATACATCCACTGCACTAAAGCACATATCGGGAGATCCGTCGGAAGAATTTTCTGAAGACGAGCGTACGTCGGCGTAGGATCCCATACTTTTACAGAAAACATTTAAATACTATTTTCTCATTAAAGATTGCATATTTGCCGTCCAACGTTTTCTGAAATATCCTCTTATTTTGTTTACATATTTGAAATTTGATAGCTTATCAAAATATGATATTTTTATGAGAAGAATCACAATATTACGTACGATTGTAAAGATATTATTTTCATTCATTCTTTAACTAAATTAAATTGTGAGATACATAAGAAAATTGTTGTCGGTATTTACGGAATATGGTCACAAAAAATATGCTGTGCAGAGTTGATTTGAAAGAACAGCTAAACGTAATGAAGAGATTATTTATTTGATGATTCATAGTAGAACTCGGGAAGTGAATGACTAGTGATGCAATCATGACGTAGTCAATAAAATCCAAGGGCAATGTCTCAATGTTGTTTATTCGCTTGCATTGGCAACCAACGCCGTGGTAAAGACGGATTTATTCTTCAAACGTCGACATCGCATCAGTATTCGTATTCAGCACTATACTATGCCCATCGTC
The DNA here is from genome assembly GCA_017312745.1 of Gryllus bimaculatus. Taxonomy (NCBI): domain Eukaryota; kingdom Metazoa; phylum Arthropoda; class Insecta; order Orthoptera; family Gryllidae; genus Gryllus; species Gryllus bimaculatus. The sequence goes on along the minus strand of BOPP01000230.1, from coordinate 1,412,494 downwards.
GGGGAATTTTAAGTTGAATTTTAATGTTTATGTGCATGAATGTAATTATTCTAATCACATTCATCGGTTTTTTCCCAAAACGATAAAGATTATTAGCTTTTGAATTTATTATATACCTTTTAATCGAGCAAGAACATCATCAGTGGTTCGAAGAGGTAACCACACTTTCAAGGAAAATTAATATTCAATTTACAAGTTCATTCTCAACTGCAAGGAAACAAAACATTTTGTAGTCAGCACATACAATGAAATTTATTTTTATTGTCAAAATAATTACTTAGTAATGATTGCTCGCATCTATCTGTAAGACTAGTTAGCAATCAAAATATTGAAAGATATAGAAAAAGAAGCGGCCATTGGCGGTATAATTTCCTCAAATTAATTATACAGTAGACGTAAGGTTTTGCAGCATCACACATACAGCTATATATGCACGTTCTATAACACCTTCGTTTCACATCTCTCAGTTTCTTAATTCGGGTGATGCCTCTGACACAATTTTCCTTCATCTTCCCTATCCACGTTTACTTAAACATACTTTAAGAAGAACTCATTGCTGGACACAAACGGATGTCAACCAAAAGAAAGAAAAAAAACATTTCTGAAACGTAGACACATAAAATTGTCATTCTGAAAGCAAAATCTCCAAAACTCTTCTGAAGTGTGCCACAATATGTTTACCTCACAACAATAATAAACATCGCAAGCACTCGGCCCAACGCGAAGTTTCGACGGCCAATTCAGCTCTTCCACTTCTCGAATACGCAGGAAGGATCACTCTCTACTAGTGCCATGCACGCAGCCGCCGCCGCCGCCGCCGCCACATCCGCTGTGCGGACGCTTCTCCGCGCACCATCGCCACGTGCAGCGGCATACAAACTAACCTCTAAAAATACCCGCCACACCGCGTACAGGCGAACGCCTTCGTCCTGCCCTCCCGGCGCAGCCGAGCTCCGCCTCGGCCGACGAGGCATCCCGTACGTTTATTCCGCAAAGGTCCCGCCATTCCAGGGCCCCGCTTTTTTTTTCTTCTCGCAAGCAACAGGATCTACTGGACACGATTCGCTTACGTCAACGCCGGCGTGGCGGGGGCGGAGGTGTGCGGCGGTGAGAGGGGCGAGACAGAGACGGAGGGAGAGGGGTTTGGCGCGTAGCCGGCGTGGAGCCGCTCACCTTGCGGCGGTAGGCCGAGCGGGAGGGGG
>BOPP01000230.1:1379164-1411287 GCA_017312745.1 Gryllus bimaculatus | reverse complement strand
GCGCGGCCCAGGAACCCGGAATCGCGACGCGGGGCCGCGCGAGCTGCTTACGCAAATGAAGCGGGGCCAACGGAGCGTACGCGCAGGATGCCCGTTTCTTCAAAAGCGACCCGCCAATGATGATCGTTTTAACAATACCTTGGGTAGAGGCTAATTGGACTACCTTCTGGTGAGAGGATCCATTCAAATATAAAACTAGTGGTGCTAAATGGCACGTACGAGTACTATCTAGAAATATTAGTAACGGTCATTAATATTAAGTATACGTTCGTTTATACGTTAATAATATTAAGCAGAGCTCTTAAGTATACGCTCGCTCCCAAAGTTAAATTTTTGGCAATTTTTGAAATTTTTAAATGAACATTAACTTAGAACTTTATATTAAACGAACTTTGGTTCTCTGCAACAAAAAATTTAAGAAAAAAATATTTTTTTTGTGTTTTTTTTTTAAACTGACACAATGTCAACCACAATTTCCCAGAAACTATTTCGATTTTCAAACAAATGTACAAAAATGAGATTCACGTTACGAAAAGAAAATCTATCCGGCCTCCTTTGAAACTCACAGGTACAGGTGAACTGAAAGGCTATTCCGGTTCGTGAACATCAAAACTTTAAATCTGATAAGGGCTTCCTTTGAGAATTGGTACACACTTTGATATTAGTCTATTAGGAAATTCGAGGGAGGCGAACGAGGCTAATGGGTTTCGAGGGAGGCGAACGAGGCTAATGGGTTTCGAAGGAGCCGTAACGTGATACACAAAATAACATGAATACCATTATTTCCCAAAGCAGAAAGGAACAACAAAGTTAAATATCTCGTTATTAGACACTCACGTATTTCTATTTTGGAGGAAGATGAACAATTTGGAAATATTTTGGTAAAAATGGAAATTAATTTCTTATTTATATTTCTGGATTTTTTATCTTCAGCTTCAATCGCAGTTTACTCAATGTTCTCTGAGTGAATGCAAAAGGTGGTAACAACATCCAGAAACTACGTAAAGCAATCGATGTCACGTAACGTGCTGTTACTGCCGTACTACATTTCTATCTCCAGAATTATCGTCAGTTTCCGGATCTGTCAAACCAGAAAATACTGCAGCGAAGAATTTTAACACTCATTTCACACGCAGCACAATCGCAGCGCAATAAAGAGCAGGAGTGGGAGCGCGACTGGCGCGTCAAGTGGCAGGAAGCAACAACCTAAAATTTAAATGAAAATTATTACTTATCATTACCATACAAGATTACGCCGCACGCATGTTTCGAGGATATCTGCCAAAACTCATCTTAGCCATTAATTAATTTCGTTACGGCTGTTACTAGCGGATACTGCATAACCTAATGTATTAATGGAGTCGTTGGATGTAAATAATAATCGTATTTGACGTTCCCTAGGTACATGCATAGCTTACAAGAAACGAGCTGCAGATGAGTAAAATGCCATTATCATATGTGGTCCGAACCTAATTAATTTCTGTAACAGTGATGGCCAATCCTGCGCAAAAGTCAATAAAATCCATTATGTTCAAAATGTCAGATGTTAGTATTTACACCCGAATGCCTCAGTCATACTTCATTATGATTTTATCGTTAAAGAACTGAATTCTATTTTGAAAATGAAGTTCAAATACAATACTTACTCCAGAAACCGTTACTGAATCTGCCCATTTATTTTGATACTATGGATCACAGCCTGGTTCGGGGCGTTGAACGTCGGCTTCGTGGTTAAGATTATAAGAACAGAAGATTATAGGAACGCACCGCAATGGGCCAGGCTGCGAGCACAGTATCGAGAAATAGTTCTCGACTGGTAGCTCCATACATCACCTAAGTGTTGCTCGTGACAACGGCTAACACAACATATTTGCCATATCTTGGAACGCAAAAGGGACATTCATCCCGGCGGAATCGAATGGAAACGGACGTACGCAACCTATAATCCAATACTAGCCTGCGTTGCAAATTATTAAATTACCTGCTTTTATTCATATTTATCAAATGAGGCAAAGTGAATAATTAAAAAATATCATACGAACGATAGTTGTTAATAAACTTAGAAAGAGCGTCCAAATACCTGGACGTATAAAACCATTATTGCTGCGAAACAATGCTCCCTCGTCATTACTAGTGCCGAACCAAACGGGAAAGGACATTCGGAAACACAAAGGGAAGAAGCCTGGCGCGTCTATCAGTCGCTCCGCAGGGGGCCTGTCCGTTCTGACGCGCTTCCGCTGGGCGCAGGCCGAAAACGACAGTCAGCGACTCGTGCACATTCTTTCAGTCTCGAGTTCCCGACGGAAAAGCACTGCAAAGCCAGAAACAGACTCCCTGCCATTGGAAGGACGAGGAAGCGCGCGTAATTGAAACCACTGTTACGCACTGCGCAAAAGCTGTCTGGCTACTTCCCTTCTGGACATTTACCGCAAATACGTCACCAGGTTTATTTTAGATCTGTTTGGCTGCTAGTTGCCTTTAAAATGAGTTCTCAATAGTGAGCAAACCCTTATTTTTTAAAATATTTTTTATGAATTCGTTCTTCTGATGGTTAATATGTCCTACCTTAAATTTCCTTGGAAGGAATTATCGCAAAAGTAATCGTTTTATTCCTAATGTTATTGCATACTTTTTTCGTGCCCTCTGGTCCGCAAATGCTGCCCACTAAGACAAGGTAAATGCGATTGCGAGTGATGTTCTTCAGTAAGGAACATGAGATAAACGATCGCAATTTCGACCATTTGATCTAGAACTGCCTTGAGGTTAATCCAGGTTACCGTTATTTCATCAAGTACAAACTGTTTCCAGCGACATGGTAAGTGATTAAATACTTGAGTGTCCGCGAGTCGCCACATCCTAGGCAAAGGTGACGTTTCGGCCGCCATCTGCAACCTTCCTCACTGTCAGGATGAAATTCCGGCCGAAACGTTGGCACCAGTGTCTAAGATGTGTCGTCTCCCTGACAGCTAAGTATTTACTGACTCCGACTACGGGAAGCCTACGTTCTTGGTAAGGGTATTTTGTGTTAGAAAACGGTGGAAGTTCAAAAATTGATATTACTGTACGTCGGAGGAAGGCTATTATCCGGCAAGGTAGTATTCGTTTCGACAACTAAGTTAACGGTAAAACTCAGCAAAATCCACGAAGTGAGTATGGTGTAGCACAAGAATAGTCATGAGGAATCGTATGTATGACCCTTCTTCGCATTCTAGGAATCAAAGTTTAACCTCACAACCAACGCACTGTTGTTCAACCTCATCGTCGATTCAGTGCACTTCTTTCTGCCATAAAACAGCGCAGAGTGCGAAGTTGGCTAGCAAAGTTCGCATTTATTACAAATCAAGAGGCAATACAAGCAACAATTCAGCATCTGCGCACTATCAGCAATGATTCCAGGATGATGTTGTAGCGTTTATTACTCACAGGAAACACTTTTCCGATATATTAATGGTTGGCCCAAATACCTGTACTTTTATAATAATAATAATAATAATAATAATAATAATCATTATTGTCTTTTTTATTATTAACAATGAGATCTTTCAATTTGTGGAATTAGAAATAGAATCGGAACTTCAGAAATACTACATACATTCAATGCAATTCCCAACCCGCCCGCCAGTATTTTAAAAGGCATTGTTTTAAAACATAGAAAATTAAAAAGAACTGAGACGGACGAACCATTTTCCATTTATCGTATCTTAGAGCACCCTCAAAATGATATAACAGTGTTCGCGAATGTCAATGAGGAAATCTGCAGAAGTAAAGTCCTTCAGAAACATTTTCTTGGCCACGTGATTTGCAGCAGCCACCGAGATACTAAACATGCAATATCACAAGATCAGAATACGGTCAATAGAGGTCTCTTGGAGGCCACATTTCCAATATGAAATACACTTGCACGGGTTATAATGGTTGACTCCAACAAGGATCAAAGGTTACATCACATCTATTTGCCCCAGTTCGGATGTATTCGGAAGTTAATAAGCTATTTGCCAAACAGATAAGATTAATTTTTATAATGAGCACGAGTTTGGCATTAAGCCTATCAGATGGCACTAGCCGTCGATTTTCTAAATGAAATTTTTCCCAGTCTTCCAATGAGTGGGAGCTTCAAAAATAAATTTCCATTACCAATTCTTATATATTCAGGGGAAAATACTCGGATTAATATGTGTCTATTTCGTGGTATAATATTCCAATACTCATTCATGAACAGCAGGGAACCCTGATAGAAGTCCTCGTATGTCTAGATAAGATGCGCAATCCGAATACTCCCGCGCAAAGACACAACAAATGGCCAGTTCATAAAAACCGATTATATAAAGCTGCTGTATCATTTATGATTATACATATAATTATTTTTTCTCACACTACCAAAATTCAAGAATATTATTCATATTCGTGTTGATAAATGAAAACTATCCGATCCAAATATACATTGACTTCTACCTTCAAACAGAATTCGTAAAAAATACATAAATTTTAAAATCTCGATTTTTCATTACTTTGTCCCCAATGAAATTTGTAATGGTAAGTAATACTTTTCTTAAAATTGGCAAAAGATTGTCTTGTACTTTCAAAGCTCAATCACGGAGTGGTACAACTCCTTAAGTCAACCAAGGGGTACGTTTTCTTTATGTTACATACGCCAACTAAAATATCGAAAATACAATTTATACAGTATAATTGTATATACAGTATAAGATAAAATTAGATACAAATGATACACGTCGCAGACTTGTAGATGCTAACGTTCTCTCATTCTTTAAGCCACGCTAGAATAAAATAAATAAATAGTACTGTAGTGAAATGCTCGCGGGTGACTGTTCCCGGGAGACAGGATGTGCCCAACGCAGCCACACATTGCATGATCTGGCCGCCGCCACCTACGGAGACAGCATCTCTTAAATTGCATGAAAAGATTTCTACTTTGTCAGAAAACTAGACGCCCAGTAACCACCGCTTATGAGGCGTCTAGTAGCCAAATTCTGTGAATTCTTTGATTTCTGGGTCTTTTCGTAACACCAGAAAGGATTTATTAGTAGAAAACAAAACAGTTTTTTTCACTTAATCCGGTCTCATTACTCAACGATGATTCTAATTGAACCGAAAGCTCTGTTGCCACACAAATGAGAAAATAACGCTCTGTTTAGTTCACAGCGTTGATAGATTACTGTTTATATTGCATCTTATTATTATATCATATTGCATCTTATATATTTCAGCATTTTATAAACTTAAATAATAATTTTAAAAAAATTGCAAAGAATATAATAATTTCAACTAGTAATATGAAAAGTTCGAAATTTGATCATAATTAATAAGACGTCCGCCAAGAAGAAACTGTGGCAAACTATTTTGTAAACAAAATCAGAAACTTTTAAGGACGATGCTTCAGAAAAAGCTTTCACTAGTAGAAATAACGCTTGAAAGATAAATAAAAAGTTGACATGTATTGGGAAAGGTAACATAAGTTTTTATGAACTCAAGTTCACGCTTTATTAAATTATGAATCTAAAGCTCATAACGTGAGTTAATTAATACACACACACAATAAAGGATGAAAGAGAGGGAGGGAGAGAGGCAAAAAGCGAGGGAGAGAGAGGGTGAAAGAGAGTGTGGAAGGGAGGGGGAGAGGGAGAAAGTGGAAAAGGGAAATCGAGAGCACCGTAGGAAATTCTATTTTGGGGTCCAATGCGTGTGTCACGAGGGCGGAAAGATCGTTAACAATTTCCTGTGGCCGAGGCACTAACCGGTCCTAATCGGGCGGCCGGACCTTGTAAGCGGCGAGAACGGGGCGGGGCGGGGTGGGGCGGCGGGCAGTAATGGCGCGGTTCGCATGCGCCGCCGAGCTTCCTGCCGGAGGCGCCGGCTAAACTTAGTCGCATGACGCCTGGGGCGCAAACAATGGACCGCCGGCGGCGGCGCGCGGGCCCGCACGCGCCTGCGCCGCTGGGGGCGTGGCACGCGGCACGGCCACCCGCCCTCCGAGCCAGGCAGGGGCCGAGCAACGACCTAGCTGGCCTCTTACTACCCTGCGAACCATCGTTTAAATCTTACGCAGCCTCTTCAGAATTATTGGGCGTGCGTAAACGTTTGTGTGTGTGTGTGTCTGTTAGAGAGAGAGAGAGAGAGAGAGAGAGAAAGGGGGAGAGAGAGATAAAGGGAGAGAGATAAAGGGAGAGAAAGAACGAACGAAAGAAAGAAGGAAATAGGGGGGTTTGAAGATGAGAAGGGAGAGAGAGAAAGAGAGAGAAAGAAAGAACGAAAGAAAGAAAGAAAGAACGAAAGAAAGAAAGAAAGAACGAAAGAAAGAAAGAAAGAACGAAAGAAAGAAGGAAGGAACGAGGGGGGTTTGAAGATGTTTGGGGACACATTTGAATTTGATAGAGTTTCAAAGTTTCCTTGTATCATTATCAAACGGATCATTATCAATACGAACTCATTACATTTATGTTATTGTGTAGATATTACGCCTCCATAAAAGGCATTTCATTTTGAACAATTTCCATTTTCTTCAAAAATAAAAATATGTTCATCTTCTCCCTCAGGCATTAGACCTGTTGGTCTGTAGCGTCTCGTTGATCACTGCATAGCAGAAATGCTCGTGAGTGTGATGCCAAGCTACGAGATGCATTGGGTAATAGGGCATTGCCCTATTGAATTGTTGCACGTTGGGTGGTGGCCTTCAAATGTAGACGCGTAGCAACTGACCTGGGGCGTCTGTTCACACAGTGGTGCAAGTGGCTGTTATCGAACATTGTTTAGCAAATGAAAGGTGTTGGACTGTGGCTGAATTAGATGCATACTGGTAATACTGCATCAACAGTGTTCCGCATTTTACGTAATAACGTAAAGATACGCGAGGTTTGTGCAAAGTGGGTTACACGTTAACTGAGGTACAAAATGGATTCGGTAAGACACATTCCGTAATAATCTGGAGCGATTCCAACATGAAGGAAATAAGATGTTGAATCGCATAATTGCAACTGATGAAACGTGGGCCCGAGCGTATGAACCGTAACTAAAGAGGCAATCAAATGAATGTCGTCGTCGTGGTGAACCACGAAAAAAGTTTCGATAGTATCCATCACCCACGACGGTCATGCTCCTTTTGGTCAAGGTATTCTCGAGTGTCATCCTGTTCGTGAGGGCTAAATTGTCACTGGCACATACTACAGATTGTTCCGGCTGCACACTCTGTGTCGTACACTGCGGAGGAAAGTCCAGGGCTTCTCAACAATGCAATACTCTTCCATGATAATGCAACAAGCCACACCGTGTGTCCAGAACCTGGTGCGGTGACGGGGGTGGGATATCTTTGAACACCCTCCATACTCCCCTGATCTCCGTGCGACCTCTCATCTCATCCCAAACACGAAGACGCCGCTGCGTGGGTAGCAGTGTGCAAACGAGGAGGGCATCCTAACAGCGCATCCACGCGCAAAGACGCATCTCAGCCAGCTGATGGTATTCAGCGCCTTCCTCATCGTTGGCAAGATGTGTCGACGCCTTGGAGGATTATTGTGACGGCTGTCAGCTCATTGGATGCGAGTATTATGCGTACTGCTTTGTTTTGTGCACATGTAATACGAATAAAACATTGATCTCTATTTACGGATCTTTCATTGTCATTACCCAAAGCGCCTTGTACCCGGATTCCTATTCAGTACCAGCATTACGAAAAACATTCCAGCGACTTTCCATAATATATCCTGATTTTTGTTCCCTGCAACTTTACAATTTAGTTACATTTTTTAAGCCCATAAAAACTACAATTCTAATTTTTTGTACTTCGTAAAGTCCTAGGCCGAAATTTTCCATCTACTAAGTCATTTAATTACTTCGCGATTTAATTATTTATTTACTTACGTGTTGTTACAGTATGAATCGCTTCCACTCTTTGCAGAAGGTTCACAAGCAGAAATATTACGTACGATCACAATTTTTTTCCCTTTGTTTTTTTTTAATTCTAGAGTTCCTTTTCTATCTTAATCAGAATTCTACAAAGATTAAATAGTTATCACCATAACATACTTTGGAAAATAAAACAACAATGCAGATGACCTTTCATTCCAATACACACCACTAATATGTGGATAATAGCTCCCACTTTCTCGTAGAACAAAAGCCGACAAACACAAGAAAAGTAACTCTGTTCGCGTCAAAAAAAACTGAAAATTACAATATCCGTGGAATAAAGATGAATCTCCATACCAAGTCTAGATCAAAAAATTATTAGTGGGAAACCGCAAAATTTCCCATTTACAAACCAAAAAAATATAGCGGGTAGCAATACAATATTATTCACAAGCAATAAATATTAGAAAGTCATGAGTTGACGTGCCATTTCACCATAACCAGCCCAAAAGAGGATATCTAAGGATTCACGACTTGCCAACAAGTCACATATTTATTGACATATGTTGCTCTTGCTTTCAGAGACATGACTGATGTCCCTCACACAGTCATTGAAGATCACAGATTTCTTGAAATTGAAAATAGCATCTGATAACATATATTTTAATTCTTCTACATGCATTACATGCTGCCACAATAATGTAAACTGAGTGAAAAGCAGTATAACAGAAGCTTTTTTAATTACGAATAAATAACTACCACTTTTTTTCTCTGGAAACTTCCCGTTTGACATAAGGATTGGCTCACTTGTCCATTATATGTCAATATCATTTGTCATTTCATTGTTCATCAAAATGACAAGGTTTCACTCTATTTTGCTCCAAATAAAAAATACCAGGCGGCTAACCACAGTCCTCGCCGTGACTTCCGCAACAGCCGCGCCACCATTATCTCGGATGACGGAGACAAACGAAACTCGCACTTGGAGCAAGCAAGCACGTCATGGAAAAAAGATCACTCTTCGAGGACGCTGACGAAAGTTAAGAAGAGAACGACAGGCTTATGTTGTATCCATAATTCCGGGTCAGTTACTAGAGTGATATCTCGTCCTTGCAAGTCCAAGTGCACAGGATTAAGGAGAGCAGCAGCAAAACTCTCGCCGCCAGCAATTACCATTTCCCCTTGAGAGATCCAATTGACTCAGGGATCATCATCAGCTTATCACCAAGTAATTTGTTTGCTTTGGCAAAAGACATTTGTAACTGTCAAAACGTCCACCTATAAAATGTTGAAATGTATTAGAGCAAATCTAAAATACAATTTAAAGATATCAACAAAATTAACACTGTCTCGTTGAACTGAAATTTAATTTTCTTACTTTGGACTCCAATAATTCGGCCAGAAAAATCAGCTTAGAAACTTGGCATATTGATGAACTTCACTGGTTCAGATTTGAGAATAAATAAAACAGATTAATTGGAAATCCCGCTGAGGATTTCCTACAAACTTATCATGGAAAACAGCAGAATGGGAGATATAAAGATGAAATCTCTTCCAAGATCTTTTGTTCAACATTACGCAGTTCTTGTCAGCAAGGATAGTTCCAGGCCTAGGATCCCTAGGTAACAAAATCTCTGGAGTTCCTCCTTTTTATTAATTGAACAAGAAGCGGATGAAGACCAGAATGAGAAATGAAGTTATAGTTCATTTCCCGCAGGTTTAAATAATATGTCATTTCACATTTTAAATAATTTGACATTAACTGTAAATTTTATCAATGTTATTTGGTTAAGGGAAAGAAGTTTCCTTCGGTGTGTATCATACCATGATTGGTTAACCTCTCTTTGGCACTTCCTCATTATAACTCTCATAAAGTTGATATGTGCGCAAATACAACAGAGTTAAAACGCAGTTCTTCAGAGTTTTAACTCTGGTCATCCCTGCGTTTTCTTCGAACGGGATATCCTCTTATGATGGTGTTTCAGAGAAATGAGTTACAAATGTAAGTAGTTACAAATGTAATATTTCATTACATGTTAATATTTTTTCGTAATACTGTCCTGTATCTGCATAACGCAAACCAACAGAAAAATGAAAAAGTAATCATAATCGCGGCCGGCCGTTAAGAAATTAACGTTGAAGGAGCCACCCGATCTTCAAACTATTTATTATATCTCGAAAACAGATGATACACAACACAAGTAACTTACACACAACGTAAATAACACTTACAAAAGTAATTTTCAGCTGGACAATTACTGTATTCTTATATTTAACTTATAATTTCTCATTATAGTAAATCTGAATACTGAATGAACTATTATTATTATTACTATTATTACTATTATTATTATTATTATTGCTAATTTCTGTACTTCGTAAGACGCCGACACTCTCGAATCTCTTGATGTTAATGCAACCTCGTCGGTGCCGAATAAGTGTTTAGAAATTTTAATATTTTTCGATACCGATTATTTAATATATTTTCCTACTACTGACGAGGGCTTCGAATCTCCAAGATTTTTCAACGAGTGGAGATTGCCTTTAATTACGACTAGCATTAAGGTCCATTATCGCTGAAAACAATACCCGTGTAGAGCTCAAGAGAGTCTAATTTTAAAAATTTCGCTATGTTTTTTTGGAGTATCTTCTATTGTGTGTATACCCACAACCTCTTTAGTGCATTTCACATTTTTATAATCCATAAAAAAGCGTCTAATTTCAAAGTTAAGTGGTTAAGTTAGCATAGTTTTTATACAATTCATATGCATTGAATGGAAGGCCGTCTTTGGGTATTACATTTTTTTTCTGCAATTCAGTGTAACCATTGTGGGCTACCATTAATAAAATGAAGATAAATGCTGTAAAAAGTAAATCACTAAGCTTTTCGAAATCAGCAAAGAAGGTTTCTTTAGAATACCAAATGGGAAGGCGTATTCATTCCACAAGTATCGTGTGTAAGTATCTGGGTGTCCATATTACGCCAAACTTGGGATGGGGGAACACGTTACTTCTATTGCCCGAAAAGCGTGGAAGTCATTACAATTTTAATGCGAACACTTAAAAAGGGAAACATGAGAGTCCAAAAATTAGATACACATCTTTAGTTAGGCGATTCTGAATACGCATCGCTGGATGGATCCATACAGATTAGTCAGATTGAAGAGTTAGAAAAAAATCAAAAGAAAGCAATCAAATTCATAAAATAAGGATCTTCGAGTAGTTCAAATTCACCAAAACATATAGAGGCCCTCAGGTACGAAGAAAAAAAGCCAGATTGTCGCTGCCTCTTCAAGGCGTACAGTAAGTCACCTGCATGGGGCAGAAATAACGAAAAGACTAGACTCCCCTCCAAGAGTGGGAGAAACGATCACAAAATGCAAAATAAAAAGTAGATGTCAGAAGATTCGACGTAGGGAAATTCATTTGTAAATCGTACGGTTAACAAATTGGAATGAAATCCCTGCAGCGGTCGTAGAGCCTTTTCCTGGCTCTGTTGGGTGTTTTAAGAAGACTTAATAAGTACTTGTAGCTGTATTTTACCGCTCAGAAATACACAATTTGTAGATTATTATAGATAAAGTGTAGTGTAGTTCAGTGCAGTGGAAAGCTACTTTAATTAGTTATATGGCGTAACCAAAGAAAGATGTAGTGAAAGTGTAGTGTAGGTAGTGTAGTGTAGTGTAATGTAGTGAAGTGAAGTGAAGTGCGACAGTAGGTGGGGAGCAAACCTAAATGCTTAAAGAGCTAACTTTAAAAATCCACATTGTGTTTATATTTAAAAAACAAATTGTGTAACTGGTTAATTTTATGTATATGTATATATGTGCATGTTTACTAGGTGTAACTAAATATACGTTCTTCATTTAAATGTAAGCATGTATAATATGTAGGGCAAGTGTGTGTGTGTGTGTATATATATGTGTGTGTGTGTGTGTGTGTGTGTGTGTGGTATGGTGTATATATGTGCCATAGATGTATACAGGTCTGTGTATGTTTTATATATTGAGTGTATATGCTCGAAAGAAGTGTATTGTAAATGTTTTTATATGGTAAATTGTTTTTGTATTATAAATGTCATATTTGTAAAACTGTAGGGTTGTGGCTACCACCTGGCAATCAGCCAATTGTAGCCAAATAAATATTATTAAGTAGCACTCCGCTGTTTGTGTTTTCTACATCATCAATAGTCAATAACACAGGTTCGTCTCGTCGATACGCCCTAAAAATACAAAAACTTACAATAACCTTTTTAAGTGGCTGTTACTTCTAGGAGAAATTTCTGATATGTTCTTACCATAAAAGCTTGGCTTCCTGTCGCGTTTGATGCAACAGTCGCATCGATTTGAAATGGAAGATGGCGTAGCCCTCCTACGTATTAAAAGCACAGGTGTTTCTTAATTATATTTTTTTTTCTTATAAGAAGATGGTATTACAAAAAGTATTGAACGACACCCGATCAATATTACACTCTGTCATCGCCTCGGTTCACACAGTTCAACCGTTCGTGTCGGCCTACAGCCGTTAATAACTATTTTAAACTAGTTTACAGTGATTACAACTTTTGCCTTGGTAACATTTCAATTTTGATAATTTTAACTTGAATAAAAAAATCAACTAGTTATCAATTTTATTTTGATACAGCAAAAAACAATCAAAAATATTGTTAAAATAAAATGAATAATGATTCGTTGATAATTGGGGATATTGTTTAGAATTAATTTATTGACCAACACATACGTCTGTAAACAATTTTCTAAGCTGGTATCTTGTACACCAATTGACTTCGGTTGCATATTGCAGCAATTGCAATCGGCAACATTCTTCTCCATTCACCAGCGTTATTGCCAGTACTTTTTCGAATGTCCCAGGTTATACTGATTTTTAAGAGATTGAAAATTGTATCAAATGACTCATATACGCTTGATTAATTACTGCTCCCGGGCGCGTCAAATCAAATCCACAGCCATTATCAAATTTCCCGTCGTTAGCGAGGAAAGTGTAGTGCTCGTTTTCATCGCGGGAGATTGCGGAGATCTCCCCAGCTGGAGGCGAGATTCGGCGCCGACCGACTCGTCGGCTGGCGCGGTCTTCCCAAATCAGATACTCGTACCTCTTGCCAGCGGAGCACCGCCCCGGCCGGGACAAGCTCCAAGCAACTCTCCCGACACGTGCGGTAGTGTAGGGCATGGAAGTGTGTGTGTAAGGGTTAAGGATAGGAAAAGGAAGAGCAAAGAAAGATCGCGCGCGGGCCGTATGTTAGGATTCACCTTGTGTTGAGTGAAGAAAACACGGAAAACGACCCGATCAGAGCACCCGGCCGCTACAAATCTCCTGGAAACAGCGGCTGAATTCGACCTAGGTCTGATGACACCTGCGCCACTACTCAAAGCGTCCCTTGGGCAAAAAATTAAAGAAACATTTTGGAAAGGTTTCTGAATTTTTTTATAAGTTGCATTAACTGCAAGACGAACTATTCTTTTTTTTTTTTTTTTTTTTTCAAAAAACTGTACATGGCATTTATTGAAGTTCCAATTAATTGAGGCTTCCTGTAAAATTAAAATATCCATTTCAAATTCGCAGGGCCTCCAGTTCGTTTAAATTCATCGGGGAATATCAATTTTGGAGAAAATGCTGAACGGTGCAGGCGCTATTATGACTACAGACAGACAGACAGATAGATGGATAAAGAGAAAGATAGATGGAGACGGTCGGTCGATCGTCCGGACGGACAGACAGGTGGTGAGACAGACGGACAGACAGACGGACGACAGACAGACTGACAAGACACGGACAGACAAGACAGACGGTTTTACCGGAGATCCTTAAATCATGGATTCTGACATCACAAGTTAAAAGAAGTAATTTCCTACATTTAGAAACAAGATTTATTCATTTCTTCGTTTCAAAACTCGAATTTTCTGCCGAAAAATTGCTGTTTTCCGGCGCACAATTACAATTCAATCTTCTTTTAATGCAATCTTCTAACGACAGTTAGCGAGAAATTACCAATTGGCTGTCCTGTTCACACAATAGACAGGGAACTCTACTCCGCGGTATGGCTTACACAGTGTTGTTTGCAGTAGTCGCGTTCTGCTGGTCCCCGGCCGTGCCGTGGTTCCCGACCCTAAATACAGCGCCCGGACGGCGGAAAAGTACGGCGCCGTAGCAGGGGGGGGGTCTCGTTAACGAAACGACGTTGCTTTTCGCATTATCACCTAATTATAGAACTCGTCACTTCAAAGCTGAGTACATTGCAACTATTTTTGGATCCAAGATCCTGTTAAGAGAGAAGAGAAACGAAAAAAACTAATTTTAGTTGAAATGATATTTCTTCGCAGTAACAATGAGGAGGGTCTGAAAACAATATTCTGAATAGGACCCAACATTAATATGACGCTGCAAACTGTTTTAATTTTTTTCATGTGATGAAAATGTCTAAATATCATGCATAGCTTTATTCAAATACGTTCTAACAGCCTTTGGCATTGGACATACCAATGAATCGTAGTACCTAATGTTGTTATACTCCTGTTCAAAAATTCCCAAAACCATGGCCTTGCATGTTACCTCTGTACGGGATATCAATTAGTAATATTGCATCATAATATTGCAGTACTGTAACATTACATAGTTCCGAAAATTCTGTCACAAAATCTTCTATAATTACATTTGATTCTTCCCCTGCATTTGCACGCAAACTCCATTCATACGTTCAAAGCAGCTTCACTATTGGCAGTTCTGCCGCGTATTTCACACGTGCAAGAACAATCTGTGTCACTATCCTCGTAGAAGAAAATTTTGGCATCTTGGAGCGAAAATTGCCTCTGGGTACTGGAGTTTAATCAACGCCATCTATACAGATCTATTTAGGTGGCACTGGTTTAATTCTCCGACTACCCACTAAGATTGCAGTGCTAAAACAAGCAAAAAACAGTTTGGGGAATTTCTTTAAATCATCTGGTCGGATCCGAAAACAGATTATCAGTTCTCCACAAAGAGACCGAAACGCGTCGAATGATACCTCATGTATCTCGATTGGTGCCCGGAAGTGGTCTTGAGTGACGGATCCACTATCACGCACAAAACGCACGTTACTCAAATGCTACATAGGGATATTGTTTTACAGTCGAATAATAGTTTCTTTGTATGCTTGAATTCCATGTCAATGGATTTAAATATCTTCTAACCGTCCTATAACTAATTGTTTTGTTCAGGACATCTTTGCTATCATGACAATCACTTGTTAAAGTTACATCCAAATAGTTGAATTCCTTTTCACATTTAATTATGCCCCTATTTGTTAACATGACCTGACCATTGCTCCCACTACGACATAATTTGTTTTTGATATGTTAACGTCAGGTTTCCACTAAGAAAAGAAAAATACATGGAAAGGAAATATTCTGAAAGAATTAGAGTAAAAGAATATAAAAAATCACAGATGAAATAAAATCTCTCTAGTCTGGCTATTTAAAGAGCAACCTTGGAAATACGTTAGGGAGGAAGTGATACACAGGGAAATGTGTGTTCGTTTACTATAAATCATTATTTTACTTAAAATTAGATGCATGTAATTATTAACTTTGTACTGTCCTGTATACGCCCGCCCGCCCATTCGCCCGCTTAAGTCCGAAAATTTTTTAAAAAAATTGATTGTTTTTCGATGTCTTCCTACAACTACAAACTTAAAGCTGGAGACTTTTCCATCAAATGAAATTTGTTGCCTCTAATTATTTCTTTCATTTCATCGGTCATGTATTCTGGTCTCTCATGTCCTTAATATTTGTATTAGCGGCAATTTGTTTTCATTTATTTATGAGTGTATGTGTTTTAAATAATGTCATTTTCATACACGATTAAACGCCTTTTTCTTAAAAAACGGCTCCAAATTTTTCTTCAAACTTTTCTAAGAGATATTGCTAACTGCACTATTTAATATTGCGTAAAGTTAATATTGGGGTAGTTTTGTTTTTCT
This sequence comes from Gryllus bimaculatus, assembly GCA_017312745.1. Lineage (NCBI taxonomy): Eukaryota > Metazoa > Arthropoda > Insecta > Orthoptera > Gryllidae > Gryllus > Gryllus bimaculatus. The sequence goes on along the minus strand of BOPP01000230.1, from coordinate 1,395,446 downwards.
AAAAATATATAAATGTAATTTTTTGAAAATATGTCACGACGTTAATATGCACATTTCCACCAATTTGTAAACACTATTGTATTTGAGTTAATGTGCGTTAAATGGCTTCTAATAAAGTTTTTCGAAAACTCAAAAATTTTCTGTGAAAAAGAGCTTTAAATTTAGAATTTTCAGTAGCACTCAAATGCCATGTCCAAAAAAAAAAGTCTCTACATTTTTCAAAGAGAATGGCCATTTAGGACGATGTTTCATTGTTCTAAAATATTTATAAAATAATGTTTCCGTTCTGCTATTTAGAAACAGAAAAATAAAGAATATTTCAAAAAATGTAGTTTGGGCGGCGATAGATGGCTGCTGGCAAAATATGTGGCAAGTTCGTATAGCTACTCCAGACCAAAGGAATATAAAACTAATACGGGAAAGTTTGTGCCATTCTGTAACACCACTAGTTACTTTATAGAATAAAATGTTACATTTTTCATATTTTTTATAATTCTTCGAAATTTTCCTGTAAACAACTTTTTGAGACAATTCTCAACGTCATTAAAGTACCCCGGAAATCAAATCTCTGGAATCAAGATAAATATAAAATCATATCTATGTAAATATGACTCCAAAACTAATAAATATGACTGAAATAGATCTCCTAAACTAAATATCCTCTTTTACAAACTCGGGAGGCAAAACTATGTTCTGAATGAAATAATTTCACACTGCTTTCAGGAGAGCATTTTGTTGATCAAACACCTGAACTCACCTTTTCGTATTGGTGCACTCCACGTGATAGTTTACTATTGTAAACGAAGTAAAAACAACCGCAACTCACCTGCAATACCAAAAACGATAATTAGATATAAGACTTTACTTTTGATTTATTTACGTCAAAAACAGTTAAAAACTGTGTGACGTACTATGGGGAGAAGTTAATTTGAAGTTACATATAGTATGTCCAGAAGCAAAACAAGGGACCATCTCAGCATTTACACGAGGATCAGGGAAACTGGACGAAAACCTGATCGAGATGGGTGTCACGGACCCAGAAGCTGAAGTACAATACTTGTTACAGGTTCTTTAGAATTATACAATCCAAATGATATATAATACATTAAATGTCATTGTTAAAATTAATATTACATTCCTTTTGGATGCTCGGTATTGTCTCTAATTGTATAGAAACAGTTGTGCAGCAGAAAATATTTTACTTGGGGCTTCAACTTTTGTATCGAATTTAATCGTTAAATGTCATCTGGCAACTTGAACTTGTTTTCACGTCCTAACTAAATGATAATGGACCATGTAGTTGAATAATTTAACAGTCTTGTTAAACACATTATATGCTTTTACATAACAACTATTATCATTTTGTAGTTTTATGAAGCAAATATGAAAGTAATTCAATTGTCTGAAAAGATTAAAATCAAATTGTGTTTCAAATAGTAACGATCTGCTTCATAATTAAAATTCCTAATAATGTAGCATATTTTATGGCTTTAATAAAATCTAAATTTAAAAATATGACGAGTGACATGGACTCTGATATGTACCAATATCATACTGTGGAAATAACCATTTTCTGAGAAGAAAAGTAATAATTTCCTCTAGAATCAAATTCCAAAAGCTTATAATATCTTAAATAGCCTTTATTTTTATTAGTGCCAACGCAATGCCTTTTAGGTCTTCTAAATGCTTCTGAACGTACAGACAGACAGCAAATACGAAATAAGAATGAATGTATTAATGCATGGAAGCCAATTAGATTTAATAGTGCGTCCAGCGTGGTGGTTGGGTGTGTGGAGGATAGGGAAGGGAAGAGAGGTGGGAAGGCAATGAGTGAGTCGGGATAGGTGAGTTGGGTGTGCGAGGAGAGAAGACGGAGAAGAAGCGGGCAGACGGTCTATGATCGGCTGAGGTGAGGAGAGGTAGAATGGAGTAGGTGAGGTGAAGTAGGAAGGTGCGGTGAGCTGAGGTGGAATGAGGTACGGTTGGGTGGGGTGAAGAGAGGTCAGGCGGTTGTGACGTCAAGAGCAGCGCCTGCCCCACCCCCAAGCGCCTGTGGCCGCCTCTTCTGGCCTCGCGACATGCCCGACAAGAGCACACTCCGGCCGAGGCGACTTGTTTAGGCAGCCACTGCTCAAAACGAAATTAAGCGCCAGCCAGGAAGTGGCTCTTGTTAATGTGTTACGTACGCCAAACATTTCTTGAAGACAAACAACTTAAGTGAACGAAATTTTGTACACGTTTTCTCCACATATTCACTCTAAACACAAAACAAATCAAACAATTTACCAAATACACTTTTAAGACAGTCGATTCCTTCCGTTATTTGCATCATCTACTTTCTTTTAAGAAACCACACACTGTGATCAATGAACATTCTTTTTCAAATTTGCACACAGAGTGAGAATCAATTATTCTAACATGCAGTTTAAATTATATTGGATCATCGTGACGGTTTTTTTCCTGCAACGTCTTAAATCTCACCATGACTTAAAAGCAAAGAAGCAATTAACAAAATAAATTTTCCTTCAATTTCCATGGATTTTGACATAAAACTGCAATAAAATGCAATAAGTGGTTATTTCGATATGTAAAATGAATGTGAAAAATATTCAACAAGCACTGAACAACATTTACAGCGCAAAAATTAATCATTCGAATCGTCGTACAGTGTGATGAAAAAAGCCTAAATTAATGGGATCAAGTGAACAGTTGTTTTGGAGATGAAGCAAACCACCACTAAGTTGAGAACTACATCCCTGTAGTAAAAACTACAGGAAGGGAATTACTCCTTTTTATCCAACACTCAATAAGGACATTTTAAAACTTCCAACGGGAACCATATCCACAACAATGTTCTTAAAATTAATCATAAAAGCACTCAGAGAAGTCACATCGCAATTCAATTATTCAAATGAATAGTGGTACAAGAGAACGATGCAAGGGATACCGATGTCACTGTCAATCAAATTTGACCCTTGGGGGAAATGAAAAAAAAATCGATGACGAAACATCTCACTGGGTTCCTTAGATACTGTAGATATACAACAAGAGATCCTACGACTATAATTTGAATACCCTACGTGTCGTGTGCAAAGTTTCTGTCTGAACATTTTTCAAGATATATATTATATATATATAATATATATAATATATATATAATATATAATATATATAATATATATAATATATATAATATATATAATATATTATTAATATATATATATATATATATATATATATATATAATATATGCAATTTTCTTTTTTCTATAATTCAAATTTAAATTACTTAAATTAGCTGTCGCACTGCGATAACTATATTCACTTCTCTTCTTTTGGCATGTTTTACAACAGAAATGAATCCGAATTATTTTGTTTCAACCTCATAAAAATGTAGGAGTTTTGATTCCATTTTGACTTATTCCCTATTTCTATCGCCGTCTCCTCTTTTCCCCCCACATCTTCCCCGGTTCCTCCTCATTTTCACTGACCCCAATTACATTACATTGCTGGCAAAGCTATACATGCACATGCAATACTATATATAAGCTATATATTCTGCATAAATATATAGCATAGCTATATATTTATGCAGAAGATTGCAACGCGACTTTCAGGACGTTCAGGTCGTGAAACATATTAGCATAAACATGGCATACATGGCTTAAATAATGGAGGGCACTAACTGCTACGCAAACGGATAAATCCTGATCCACTACTGAGAAATTTGTTATTAGACTGAAAACTGATTATGCATATCCAGAACATGCTTGACACAGTAGGACTCTTACGCACGCTTGACAAGAAAAGCAACGAACTGAAGGTCTCCAAAGGACATAGGAATTGTGTGCAGCTATTTTGACAAAGCTGTCAAAGGGGTGAGCTGTGGGTGAGCTACCATTAGGTGGGGCCCAAAGACAGCATCAGAGGCCAAGGTTCGATCTCCGACCAATGGTTGAAGTGGACAATGTAACATCTCCGCAGGTTTTCTCTCGGTTCTCCCATTTCCGCTGCCTCACATTCCAACGTTTTTTGCATTATCATTCACCTCTTCATTATTACCTGTATTATCTAACCATTACATCATCATTCATAAGGCTCAATGACCACAGTAACTGAAATGACTCTGTACTAAAATAAATACATAAAATACAGAATAAACGTATGTATAAATAAATAAAATACTAAGCATCGGATGCCTCTGCCAGCCGCGCGCTTCTGCTCAGAGAGTATCATATGTGTATCACGTGTCTGCTCTTATGGGCATTCTCGATTGGCGTACCACGTGACCCACCAGCGCCATCTGTAGAGCGGGTAATTAATACGCCAAAGCGAATATAATTTGATTCAATTATGAACTTGCTATTATTCTCTTCAATAGCAATGCTACATACTTTATTTCTGCCATTCTTCACACTTGCTATGCGAATGCGTAATAAATGTAAAATAAAGCGGTACGTACTCATGTTTCTCAATATGGATGATACATTACCTCCGCCAATTACACCAAATAAAATTCCCTCAGAAGACAACACGTTCATGTGAAATGCATACATTTTGGAGATGAATGGAAATGAATGGATCAGGAAAAAGAGGTTTCCCTTCCATATTCTAGACGTCTGGTTCAGCATCCACCGTTTCAGCAAAATGTGTTGTCAGATGTGTTTATTGTTTTCCGTGAATGTTTTTTACAGACAGGAATAGCCTTTAATGTCCGTAGGACATTAAAATATAAAAACTGTGTTGTAATTTTATTTTCAGATATTCTTCCCAAATATCAAATTCTAAAATAACGTAATTTCCATGCGACAATGATATGTTAAATTTCTTGATTGCTTGCTTAGTCACACACAAATACTGTTATCTTTAGTACAATTCAAATTGTCTGTTGATTTTTGAAATGTCTGAAATTTCCTTTCCTTTGAGTTCATAGGTTGATATAAAAAAAACACTCTGGTATTAGTGCTATAAGCGCATTAAGTAATGGAAGTTTCAAAGAGAAATTTTTAGTTTATTTCAAAATCTTTAAATACTTTTGGTAAAAATATTTCAATTCAACGAATATACCAACCCACGTCGATCCAATTCTCGGAATGAAACGTAAAATGTAATATAAATACAATTTCAAAGCAATTATATTTGAAATATAACGACACTAAGCAATAAAGTAAATAAGAACTAGAGAGTACCCAACTGCACCTACTTTATCGGGTTATTTGAAAAGGTTACCTAATATAATACTAGAGTAAGTCGTGTTAATAGTTAGCGCTTTTGAAATCAATTGTTTTAGTTTTGCGGCTAGCGATGGGTTACATCATTTGGGGATCGCCTCATTGGCACTGTGAGTGACACACAATGCCAAAAGAAATCAAAAAAATCACTTTATAACAATCCATTATGAATAATATGTGTTACATATGCCTCACAGTCCTTTATGAAAGCCAAGTTAAGGAAATGTACACTGAAAATCAGCAAATAAGAAACGAGAAATTTAACAACTCAAAGAAGCTTATTCCATTACAAATCAAAATTCACTATTAGCTAATATCCTTTCATGACCTCACAAAGGGATATAGGTTTTTCAAATCGAGTTTTTTCTAAACTAAGATGTGGCGAGAACATATCCTGCCAACACGAGAATATTGTAATATGTTCGCGAAACGGAATGAGCTAGTTTTGCAGGCAATTCCCTCAAATAAAGCCAAATTACAAGTGTCAACGTTCTCAAATATGCGGACAAATAAACGAACAAAAAACCTAAAACAATGTATTTGGACAATTTTGCTACATATAATCCAAAAATCAAAGGCAAGACTACATCATGCACATACATATTCCACGAGATTCTTATTCGTAATGTGAAATCAGAAGTCGAATTCAAGCATTTGAAATTTTGAAGGCATCCACAAGAGTTCTGATATCACAGGTTGTATTCAATTGCAATTCTAACATTTCAGATTCCGTGACGATAAATGTAATTACGTTATCAACATTAATAACGAAAAATAGACTTCCACGATTTACAAACACTTCAACAACAAACAATAAAAACAAAAAGCAACTCGAAAAAATAAAAATAAAGGTAGTCCATGAACAGCTAATAAAACACGCAAGGTTACGAGTCACCGCAACACGTCAGAGGCACTTGCTCATACAGTGAGTGACTCAGTTTTCTGACTAAGCTAGGACACAATTATCGAAATATCGAATGCAATTGACGTACATCACGCTTAACAATTGAAGACACAAGAAAAGCTGTTTTGTCTATTTGCGTGACTTTCCAGACTTCTAGCTTGAGATTGAAATGGCTCTCAATAGTGTTATCGGCTAGTCAAGAGTGTTATCGAACTGAAAACAAGAATGTTAGATAGGGGCCCCAAATAGGACTGTCAATGACATGAACCTTAATCGTTCTTTAAGTAGTAGCTGAAACATCATTCTTGATTTGTCGATAACAATGTTCTCTGTTTATGCCAAAAACGTACGCTTATCTCATCAGAAAAAAGTCATGTCACTCACCTTTAGAGACAATTTAGGACTGTTAAGAATACCAATTCTTAAATTGAGGCAAAAATTATTGCTTTGATTTATATTTCAAAATGCCGAACAACCTCTAAAATGATACGACCAAATTCTATGTCCTGTAAAAATATATTCTATATTATTGTGCAATAGTAATAAAAGTAAAAATAAATTATCATTTTCATTTAGTTAATCCAATGATTAAATGAATGAAAGGAATCTATACTAAAAAAATCTACAGTAAAGTGAACATATGATTTTTTTTTATTGAAAATACAAGCAAAGGTTAAAAACAAGATACACGATCTAAGGATGAAACGAAAAATCCAAGAACTGTACCAAATACTTTTTTATTCAAAAAAGATATTTTGTTTTCACGCTAGTGACGACGGGACCCCGTTCGGCGGCGCCGACTGGCGGTGGGCGGGGGAGGGGCAGCCAAGCCCGGAGCCGGCATCCTTTCGCAGCGAGGCGACTCGAGCAGCGCAGTCACTTCCCGAAGGTCAAGGGCACAGCGGATGCCAGCACCTCCGACGCGTCCGCTCCCTTCAGACGCCGCCCGCCGGCTGCCTCTGCGGCCACACCCTCTGGGAGGCCCCACGGTTGGAGCCCCGACGGCGGCGGATTTTAGGCACTAGGCAAATGGCTAGACCGCATTCAATCGCCGTGTGGAGGAGAATTTCAGCGGCCGGCTTCTCCGTTTCATACCTAGCGAATGCCGCAGCAGCCCTCTAAGACGCGGTTGACGGAGCGCGTGGTTTCCTTCCTCACCCACCTCCTCATCCATTACACACAACGGTCGTACATATATGCACTACAATACCATATATGCCGGTAGGAGTGTGGTAGTGCAGTACACGTATTACGCCACCACTCAAGAGCTCAGAGCTTGACACGGCTGGATGGTGCCTCTTGGAGGAGATGACACAAGTGGGAAACACCTGAAGCCTACGTGTTCATTGAATTTCAACGGTTAGAAGAATTGAATTGAATTGAAATGATGCGTTATTTTACGTGGTGAGACTCCTGTTATGAGGCCCGCTCTTTCGCCCGACCACCCAAGTTTGACTAAGCTCCTTTCGCCCACTAGCGTAGAAATGATGAATTTCTTAGGCGACGAAACAGGCGATTTGAATTTAGGTCACATACTTCATTTGGGCTTGAGGATCTTTTACATGCAGTAATTCTATAAACATGGGACAGCCGGCTTTACTTCCCCTCCGAAGGAAGGAATACGAAGGATGTTTTCGCTCTTAAAAATCCACGGCTTCGATCGGGTTTGAACTCGCGAACTTGTGTGTGTGTGTGTGTGTGTGTGTGTGTGTGTGTGTGTGTAAGGAAAACAGTCACCTTGGGAGATATAGCACACACTACACTTATAGTACTAAAGACCATTTGAGACATCATTCGCTTTAAAACAATTTATTTATGTGGCTGCAATTCTAGAAAAGTACATTATATTTAAATACATTTTATTTGCATGACTTCCGGCAATTGAAATGGTCAAACCGAGTGAAAGTTGGAGAGCAATAAATCCTTTATTTACAGCTCTCTCTCCGGAAGGCCAGTAAAATATTTCGTATCTCTCAATAAAACGCAAAATAACGTCAAGTGTCAGAGACGCATCTGTGCAAAACACGAATAAGCCTTTCCTGCCAAAAAGTAGTTCGTAGGCAGGGGCAGGCAGGATTGTGACGACAGACGAAGGTTGATTTCACGATCGAAAATTCAAGTTCGTATGGTTGAGGCGATTGTAATGCCTTCCCTTCCTATACTATAATGCACAGTGTTCACAACACCAAAGTGGAGTGGAGGGCTTTCGCAACAGTCGTGAGTCCCGAGTCCCCGATCGCTGACGCCTATTTACTTTACCACGTCCTCACAGCACACCTCTTGTGATGGCAACTTTGTCCGTTCCTTTCACTCGTCCGGTAGGATTACGCACGTGGTTCTCGGATTAGTTTCGAAATCCGCAGACAAATCTTGTCTTAAACCTGTCGATTTAAACCGAATAATTTTTAGTAAGTAAATTCTTTTATATTTTCACCAGTGTGACGTTGGCGTGGGTTCTTTTAAACTGACGAAAGAAACGGCCCCTGGATACTGCGCTGTCACGTAAGGAAAGAAGGTGAGAATATGTTCCGGAAGGAATTCACTGATACACAAGGGTCGCCTTTATCAATTATTCATTGTTTGTCCTCGTTGAAGACTGACTTCCAATGAATGGCGAGTCCCAATATAATCCATTACTAAGGTTAACGTATTTACAAACTTACTCTTTTAAAGGAGTTTGAAAACTTTCCGAACTTAACTACATGCGCATGTCCATAAAATATAACTTCGAACTAATAATTTGAATACATTTTAATTTACACTATACGTTTAAACGTCTACGGCGTTAATAACAGAAAAATATCGAAAAGAACTGTTAATTCTTTACATCAATTATTCGGTCGAATAACACGAGAAAGGATAATTCACGGTAGTTCCATGTGTATCTGCCGGACAAGTTTCCATTTTTCATTCAACGAACATCTATTATCAGCTTGTACAGGATCACTATTACTAGTGTTGGTGGAGTATTTTGTAAAACATATCGTAACTGGCATTTCAAGGCAAGGTTTGGATATGATATTTATGCATAATTTACTACCATCTCAGTAAACGTGTGAAAATACGACGTGTATTACATGCAGGAAATAAGTTTCGTACGCATGCAAAATTATTGTTATACCAATTCTTGTGTCAATTTGAAAACGCATTTAGGACCAAATATAATAAACAACCAATATTATATTTTTACCTATGCCCAATTTCCAGAAATAAATATTATTAGACCTAGACATCTTCCCCAATAAGCAACCTCTGGAATCTAAATATTTTGGCTGCAGTAAGGAAAGTACGGGTAACTTTCCGTCCGGTCGTTAAGAGAAAAATCGCGTCAACAGCCTCACGCGGGCCGTTCAAATGGCCGCCCACGGTGATAACGATTATCTCGATGCGTAACGTTCGATAGTTCGACTCTAGAATGAGTCGACGGAAAAGTTTCCTTTGAAAAATAGTCTTCCAACAATTTTTCCACATGTGATTTTACTTATTATTAATCAGGGGGCCATTATCTGCAAATACATCTCTTTACTATTATGTTGTCCAACACTATGACAATAAAAGTACACAGAAGCTGCAACTTAACCAAAATAAAGAAAAAAATGAATTTCTTTTAGCAGCAATAATCTAAACACATTCTGAACTTCATCTAAACGCATTTTAAGACATACGAGCTTTATTTCATGAAACGTTATTCTCACAATCGACTGGACAACTCAGAACTTTTTCAAAATCCAATACTTATCTAATAATTCATGAGGAATCTTTTTGTAAATATGCTAATGATTCAACACACGTCTTTATTGGCTTACTTTTTTAAAGAATATCGAGGGTATTTATAAAGTTGCCTCTTCCGAAGCGTAACAAGAGAACATAGATAGTAATGAAACCTTAAATTTTAGTAGTAGTTAGTATTTATAGCTTTAGGCTATCAAAAAAATATTTGAAGAAAATATTGAGAATCCGGAATAACGTTGCAAATGAGTAAGATTCGAAGAATCAAGCGTTTGCAAATGTGTAAGACAACGAAGCCAACAATTTTATAATCATCCCACACTCATTAGAATGCAGATTTTAAGTTAACAGAAAACAATAAGAATTTTACACTTGTATTTGTTCATAATAGAAGACAACTCACTCCGATGGACAGACTGACGAAAACATTATTAATATAGTTCCCTTTTCAGTATCAAGAATTTTGCCATTCTTCCAAGAATACCTTTCCCGTTCAAGTTAAATCTTAAGATTAAATATTGATGTATCGAATATTGATGTATTGAATACATTATCGTATACGTTGTGCAGAAAAAATAAAAATGCTTTCACAGTATCACTAAATGAAAAAGAAATATCCACAAACCTACAAAGGATACTTATGCAAACGGTCCAAAAACTTCCATTTCGAAATCGGCAGACGCGTTACATTTGTTTACAAAACACTATTCGGCTGCTACTATTCACGCACGTCGTAATAGAGAATAAAAATATTTCTTACAGCATCTGCAAGTACACTGACATTCAGAATATTCGCGATCGATTCGAATATTGGCACGCAACCTCAAATGAAATAATAAGTAAGCCTGATCACTGACTTCAGCCAATGAGAAGAAATGTGGTTTTGAACATATGTGAGAATTCAATCTTCGCAAACTGTTTTCTGCACTGTAATGATTAAAATTCACAAGCACGATTAGGTTATAAATTAACATTAATAGGCAATTAACCGGCAAAGGTTTCAAACGCTCATTCCCAGCTTTTCCCTTATCATTAATCAACAGTTTGAGAAGTACCTCAACAGAGATTTTTTCTAGGATACGCGCAGGTTATCAGAGAGACAAAATGAGCCCTATGACACAGGAAAGTACCTCAGCGCCTGGAAGCGATAAGGGAAACCCCGAATGAGAGAAGATTGAGCCGGGAACTCCACAGCATGGTCTGCTGCACCTTTTCGTATCAATCAGCCTGTGGTGTTTCTCCTAGCAATTGGAATAATAGGAGCTGATGTCGTTCTATCAAAGCTATCTGATAATTTCGAAAATAAACCCATTCAAGTCTATAAAAATTTAAATACGTTAAAAGAAACGTGTTCGGAATATCAGAAACGACTGAGTACATTAATATAAAAACAAAGGCAGATGTGAATAGTTTTTTACCATGCACATTTTAGAATTCTTCAATATAAATTCTTATTCATGTAGTCAGCTAAGCAGTATAGGCTCTTGATGGTTGATGATTCTTATACAAGATTATTGCAAGGATCATTACCATAGCAGATGATACTAAGGCACCATGATGAACGAGGATAAAGATTTTTGATTGCTAACAATAGCTGCCTTCCCCTTAGACCAGTTGCACCGCACGTGAATGTAAGCGGTTACAGTTAACACGCTTTACTTGTCACGTACACGTATCGTGACGTCTTGATTTAATGAACCACAAGTAGCCCTTCCTTTCCTGCTTTCTGAAACAACCCTCTCTTCTTTGTTGGTCACGAAGTTCTAGATTATGTAGTACGCTTTCAACTAGCACACATTTGTACAATACATATAAACTCTTTTGATTACTTAAAACTTTGTAGTTCTTGATATTTAAAAGATTTTTTCTGCGTCAGTGGGGTATTGGAATAAAGAATGGAACAGTTCGAACAAATTCGAAGATTCTAAAATGAATGATGATTGATTTATACTTATTAATCTCGTTACATTGTTTATGATTCTGAAATAATTTTCTAAATGAAATGAAAAGATAGGGAATATTATAGTGTTACATAAAAAAGAAATCTTGAAATCAGTTTGTGAAAATATGTACTAAAAAGTGGCTATAGAAGAAAATAGCAAATGGGCAATTTAATGTAATTATTCAAGTAATTGACGTCCTACATTAGTGACACTTTTGGAGATTTAGTTGAATTACATTCATATATGTCTCTGGGTATAAATAAGGCATCTTTATATTTCCGTTACATTGATCATCAGAAAATACATGTTGAATCCCTTTTCGTTACGCGTTCCGAGGCTGCTGCTAGAAACGACCTTTGTAACTTGGAGACTCGTCTGCTAAAAGAAATTCATTTTCCCAGTGTTTCATGGCGGAAAACCAAGCTCGCCTTAAAGAAACGGAATTTTTCTTTCTCCCCATTAATACACGCGAGTTTGGTTTCTGAAACACATTTCCCTGTTTATTTATAAGAATGGAATATTTTTTGTTTGTGTTTATAGTTTCATACAGTGGAATAATACGAGCACTAAAGATACTTCTACAGGTTGCATTATAAAATGAGACTAAGAAAAATAAAATATAAACCAGTCAATTTTATATGACAAAGGAGGACGTTTTTTATTGCACTGAAGTTGTGGCGTGGTTATCACGGTTGCTAAAACATTTCAACAACTTTATTTATCAACAGTTCAGTACTAGGCCGATAAAGAACTTCGAGATGTATTAAACATATTTAACACATTTGAACTTAATGCAGAATGTGCACTCTATTCCTATGACTAGTAATTTGAGCAGGTGAAAATAAACTCTGCTTATTACAGATAAATCAATAAACATTGTTATCGTTGTAAACTCTGGTTTCATCATGATAATTAAGTGGTATTCAGGATTACAATAATCTGTATTCGAATTACGAAAGCAAAAGAAAGTACTAAAATACTACAATTTCTTTCATGAATTATTAATAATAAATACAAATATTCCTGTCGATTTATATTTATTTCATTTTGGCTTGTTCAGTTTTTAATTTTAGTTCCAACAAAACTCTCTACTTCAGTCCCGTTATTACTTACACATTCTCACAGCTTCTTTAAATACTTAATTTCGTGGATCAGAAAATTACTGCTCATAGGAGAATTCGGCTGGTAAATTTCTTATGTTGGGAAAAAGTAATGTTGATGTGGCTAACTCGCATGACACATCAATATTACAAAATAAAAACAAATTTATAATTATTACTGTAACACAACAATGTCTACTGCTGTTTAATTTATACTAATAAAAAAGACAAGTGCGTTAACTTACAGCGCAATAATCTATGAATCTACTGAACCAATGCCGATGAAATATTTGTGATAGATGCCTTGAATGGCCTGGAGTACTATAGGCTATGATTTATAACCATAAACCTTAATATATTTACAAAATAATTACTTTTCTGGACATTTTCCCCCTAGCTTTACATCACAAATTCAAAAATGTATTAATATCAATAGTTTAGCTGCCCGCCACCAGTGAATGATGACTGAGATCCACGATTGAGTTCATCAATGCACAGAATTGCGTATTTGGAGGACTGTTTGTCATTTGTCTAACCCGAAAAAATTCTGAGATTTTCTCCGCTCTATTTATAAAAGTAACTTGAATATTGATTTTAATTACGTGTAGGCGTGAGTGCATTAAGTGTACAAGAGACGAAATATTTGAAAGAGTTTGCTGGCGGATATCGTTAATATTGCCGTAAAAATCTATAAATGCACACATGTTTGGTTGTAGTAAATTACAAATTAAGTTGCCAGAAATTAGTATATTTTCGGCGGCTCGATACTAAATTATCTATAGAGAAACATTACTTACAAGTAGATTCCAATATTTAATAAGACCATTTATTCCACTGTTTCCCTTTTTAAAGATGTTTAAACAAAGGTCAGCGCGGAGAGCGAGCGCAATGTTTGGATATTAGGTGCCATGTACGTGAATATCGTTCAAGCAATTCATTCGAGAAGGATGTCTGTTTCATCATTTAGACTGGCATGCTACGCTGGCACGTTAATTAATAAATTATTAAAAAGTTTATATTTACGAAAACTGGAAGACGAGTAACATTTTGAACTTAATTTTGTTTTTAAAATAATCATTTATTTCTATAGCTGTTATCAGGAGGTAAATTGTGATCATGGATCACCTGCGTGTTGCAGCGCATGCTGCAACTTAAAATACTCGTAGGGGAGGATGGGAATTGTTGGGGGCAATCAGAGTGCAGTATATACTATTCGCGATGGCACCGACACTGAAAATAGCAATATCAACAGCACTGGCCATGACAATGGCAGCGGTAATCGCGCGTGTGCATATCGAGTTCACAAGGAGAGTTTCTGCCAGGTCCGCACAACGGGGTATCACACACTAGCGCTTCAGCGGCACAACGACGTACTGCGCACAACGGTAATCGCATGCCGCGCACGGAAGCGCCTGCGGGCAGGCAACCGCGCGGTTCTGGAGCGCACTACGGGTTGCCGCCTGCCCCTGCGTCTCGTCCGGGGTGCTAATCGAAAGCGCCCTTTTCCCAACACACTAATTAATGCTTGTCCAATGATTGATATTATGCCACAAGCTGCGCATCCAAACATTTGTTTTACAATGCGCTGTGCTGATTCTAAGAAGGTGAGCAAGGGCCGATTTTGAGATCCAAGAAAGGGGGTTGCAATTGGGATAAAAATCTGTGGAATCCAAAACCATTCGCTGAAAATTGTAGCTTCTTAAAAGTTGGACCCATTTTCGAAATTGGACTTCTGAAATGAAAATTGTGTCGGGTGAATCAATGTCACGTACTGTTATATATCGAAAATGGTCGGAATATTTGGGGCAATAGCGAAACTCTTGTTATATTAGGAATCGACCACAGGTAGATGAACCTCTACTAATATGTATCTATGGGGACCCCGGCGAAGAGAAATTAAGAAGATGACGTAAGAAGTAGAAGGAGCCGCTGAGAAAAGACCTGACGGAAATATGCGTGGCAGATAGCGTCGTGGTCGAATCTAAAAATGAAAAATACATGGAAGAGGGGACATGGATGTACTCTTGTTTGCAATACAACGACCGAAAAGTGTGCCTTGGTTTATTATATTCACTGTAATGACTAACCTTTCTGTTGTCTTAACCTTGGATAATAATAATAATAATAATAATAATAATAATAATAATAATAATAATAATAATAATAATATAATATTTCGTCAATACATCTAGTTTTGATACACTTGCATAAACTTTTCTAAGAATGTTGTCAGGTTATATTGCTAATTTAACATGAACCGGAAACACATGGTGGCGACACATGGAGTGGCTGTTGTGCGTGGTTCATTCAATTCAACCAGTCTTCATTCATTTACGTTTGGGCCAAAGCCCAACTCACAATTATCTAGCGATGGACCCACGTGCTCCAGTAACTCCATGTGGAGTTTGATGTGGAGGCTTGAAATGAGACGGTACCTGTATGATTATTATTAAGGTGTGTACTTCCTATGTATTTTGGATGTTTTGTTAATCCTAGTGTATAATTATATTTTTTGTTTTATTTGTGTTAATTACTGAACAATAAATTTATTGTAATATACGTTGTCCGCATGCACTGTTCACTGTTTACACTGTAGCCCTGATGAAGAAATGATGTCGAAACGTTGGCGTAACTAATTGTTTCTCTAACCACACTGACCAATCCCGTGAACAGATTTTTAATTCTTTATTCTTCAATGGTCGTGATTATACAATGGTACGCCTATATAGTTAACCAAAACTATTTTTGGCAGCCAATTAATTAATCACTTCAATTCTACTAGGAGACTGCTAATGTTGTATTGAAGAGCTTATTACAAATAAATAAAATACGTTTCCGTATACGTAGGTATTTACGTACACGTAGGAACCACTTTCGGTATCAGGGACAGACAGAACGATTTTTTCTATCCAAAAAATGGCACTTCTGCTGCAGCATTACATAACGTTCCTTATATTACGCAGAAGTAAAGGAGAAAGTTACACGACTGAAATATTTTGAACATGGTGTAAACTTTGATGCAAAATGTCCGTGGAAAATTCTCACCGTCACGTAATTCCTGCGAATGGGTACAGAGAACTGATATCCTTGACCGCGAAATGTGTTTTCTTAATTGTGGCGGAAGTCCCTTCTCTCGTTAGGATCTGCGCAGCCGCAAGAGGATGCTTTGAGAGGAGACTGCGGCCTAGATACATCCGGTCGAGCGCAAACTCATTTCGGTGTTTGTTGCTATTGCGATAATCTGCAAGAAACGAAAGCAAATTTTCGAAAATTGTAAGAGGTACTGACAGATTACAATTAAATTGAAGAAAAATGTTTTATTATAAAATACCTTTGCGTCAATAATTTGCTTACGTTAATATATATATATATATAT
>BOPP01000230.1:1357781-1379122 GCA_017312745.1 Gryllus bimaculatus | reverse complement strand
TATATATTTTCACTTTTCAACTCAGAATACTAGTATTTAGATTTAGATTTATTCAGTCAAAAAAACAGTAAAAACTGTTTGTGAGGTAGGGGGGAAAGATTATCTGCGCACGTTTTCTTCAGTTCCAGAATCCCTTCCCGTCATTTTCACTATAAATAGTTGAAAGATGAGTGAAGGTTTAACATAAATAAAAGAAAATAAATTTTAAAAATAAAAAGATTAGCAATAATTGAAAAATAGTCATTTTCGTTTCTGAGTTTCTAAACTTATTTGCATCGGTGTACGAATTGCAAGTATGAATTTTCTGCATTGCTAACAAAATAGAAACTCGACCGTACCTCGACTCTTACCATTACAAGCAAAAGGAGAGTTCAACAAAACGTGCGCATAGTGAAGCTACATTTACGACCAGGAGCCAAACGTGAGGCCATCTCAGCTTTTGCTCAATGGATATTATTGGTACATGCGAAACAATAACAAATAATACAGAAAAAACATACATTGGGTGCGGTCTGAAAACATACACTGACACACAAACATTTCCTCGCTTGCTTACAAAATCACCCAATGTCTTCAGAGTCGCCGGAGCAACAAGAAAGTACTTTGTTGCCAGGCCCCCTGTCTCCATATGCGCTCGCGTCCAGGCAGCAACGAGCCGCAGAAGGCAAGCGGCCATTAGTATTCACGGCTACGACTCGCGTTATTTTGTTTCGTTCGAAGAACTGAACCATTCTTCAAAGTGATTCATCAGTGTAATTGAAAAACCCGACAATAAAAATGATGAAATAGTTCCTTTTAAACATCGGTATCTTTCGGTCATGATGAAACTTTAAATTGCACTGATCAGCTTACGAAACTTATAGTACCTTTACAATTTTAAATCGCTTCGTTCCTGCGGGGCTACTGTCTTTCGTATCACTAAAAAATAAGAATAACATAGGATTTGTTCATCAGCATAAAACTCTACGCTACAGGCCACTTCGCACTCATCGTCAGGTTCTGACAATAAATGGCACAGAACAATTCGAAGCTAAACCACACTTTCCACAGCGAATTAACAAGAAATAGAGGCAATGACATCTAAAGTCATTAATAACAGCTATTTTGTTTTCAATAGGTGTAATGTGAAGAAAGAAAAAAAGTGCCTGCATGATCCTTTTATTCTCATTTTTTTTCTTCTTAGAGGCGGGATATCTGGTCGTCGTTCCTGCAAGTGACCGAAAATTCTTTTGTGACAGACCATAACAATTCGTCTAGCCCGTCCCAGGTGATCCCTCGGAGTGAGCGCGCGGAAGGGGCGGCGAGAGGAGAAGAGGAGCTGCCTCGGAGGGAAGAGCGAAGGCGGCCGCCTGGCGCCTTCGTTGTCTGCTCGGTTGGCACGCACCACGTCCCCACATTCGCGTCGAGACGCTGCGGCCAGTCGCGACACGGGCGGGGCGGCGCTACGGCTCGGCGTGCAGACCGCACGGCGCTTGGACGTCAAGCGCATCTCAAAACAGCCTTCAGTCACTGCATGTACACTCCACTAATTGGAGGGAGCACGTACTTCATCACTACGTTAGTAACGTGAGTGCGATTCATTAAGAAACTCTTTGAAGTAATTTTTAAGTACATTTCTAACTTAAATTTTCTGTATACGTTGAAGAAAATATAAAATTACTGACATGTAATAATGTTTGTGAATCGTTAATTCTAATGCAATGTTTTTATTCTTTACAAAGAAAATTCTTAGTAAGCCTCGACCGCAGAATTCTTAGAGAACCCTTTTGTTATATTTCTCAGTAGCAGAATAACGCGTTACACGACGCGAACGTGGCGAGACTTTCCTGTTATTTCCAACTCCGAGATGAAAATTCTCATTCCTTACGTGCTCCCGGCACATCTCCAGAGTACTGCGTACCATTGAATGAAATCAATGTTTTCGCAAACTAATTTTATGATTACCGTAGAGCAACGCTCTCCTTGTAAATGCCAATGACTGTCATACAGTGAAAACTTAATTTAGATTAAACGTATACCGATAATACGTGCCATTATTTTAACACCGACAAGGCACATTTGACACAAATACAAAGTATAGGCTTTTAACACATTCGGGTATTATCAGGAAAGAATCACGTCGTCAGGCCCTTACCGGATGAATTTGTAATATTCAAAACGCAATACACCTGCTCAAATGAGCATTTTCTATAATCCATCATTGTGGAGACGACATAAAATCGTTCCAGTGTATGGCAGCCACCGTTTTAGAAAGAAAACCTTTGTTTCCTCGTAAACCGTGTCTCCTCCTTGCGAGGCAGGTCCGCTGCGAACAGATGCGCAGGGTTCCGTGTAATATGACTGCATGGCTCGCGCTTCCATATTTCACGCAGCAGCGGCGCTGGAACGCAGGGCCCTTCCTCGCGCGGCCGCACCCGCGCCCCCGTTCGCGCGAGGTGACCGCACGGGTCGACGGCCTCCGCGCACGGGGCTGGGGCGGGGGGAGGAGCTCGGAGATGGGCTCGCAAGCGCAACACCTGGCCACGCGCGCTGCGAGGGGCGGGCGAGGCACGGTATGCGTGGCACGCAACGCTCCGAGCGCAAGACGGCCACCACAGCACAAAGGTAGGCTCTGCTACTCAGCCGGTTGCATTTCTTTTTCATTGGTCGGGATAATTCGATGGTCGGCATGGTGGTTGTACGATCTTTCAACAATCAGTCGACGCCTAAAAATTCAAGCTTCTCCCCCGCACATGGAATTTTTCAGCCTGTTATATGCGTACCACAGCAAGATAATGTGGTGCGAGTTCTCGGTAGGAAAGCTAAAAGTTTTTGAAGTCCAAATAAGGACACAAGAAATGGTTAATAGTAACACCCTTTCCAAGAGACACGGTAAGGAAATTATTGGCAAGAGGCTCAGAATATGGACTGTGACTTGGAAGATTCAGGGAACTGTCTAAATAATTTTTCAATAATACCATCAATCGAAATCGTTGAAAATTGTAAGAATCTTTGTTGCTTTTAATTGAATCTGTTCCTGCAGTCGAGGCGGAAAAGGCAAATACAAAAGTCCCCACCTCTATCCAGAGATGGTGATTGAATCCTGAACTCGGGAATGGGTCTTCGTCCGTTGCCTCCCGAGTGCCTTCTAAGTCCATGCTTCGCAGTTTTCTCCAAAGCGAAAGGTCTGCGTGTGTAAATAGTGTAACTCAACCTAAGAACAGGACTTCAAATGATCAGGTCATAGACTTAATAAGTTAGAAATTCGACCTAATTATTGCTCTATATCAAGGAGTTTAAATAAAGTATTATTCACGAGGGAGGAATGTAAGGTTTCAAGCGGCATAGCGCGAGAAACATAATTTTCCCGAGTGAATAAACTCCCAAAATCACATGTCATATGCAAAATGTCATTTTTAAACCATTCTTCTTAATTTTTTGGTGTAGGTCCAAACACCACGTTGGCTAATGGCTATAACTATAGACGGTTGCTCTGCCTACAATTACGAAGCACGTACAGAACAGTAATGATGACGGGCAATGAACACGGAAAGAGAGGACGGACAGTAAACTGAAGTTTGCCCAGACTGCCCGACTTCACTAAGCGACAATTCTTCTTTTCAAACGCTTAGTGCAAGTACGAAAATGGAGACACACTTGTATTCCACAGCACAATGTTTGCTGTGTTATACTTCATAAATCACTCTGAGATGAAGGTGCACTTTAATTCCGGTGGATTACTTTCTCACAGGAAAACGTGTGATTGAGGTCACACTCCACACACGTTTAAACACGAACAAGTGGTCCCCTTCTTTGCGAACACGGTGATCCGCGTCGCGCCTGCGCCCCTCCTCGGATGCCCCAGGCGGGCGTCGCGCCGACAAAGGCGGCCGGCCGGCAGGCGAGCGACCGCCTTCCGGGAATCGCCCGCCGCTGTGCGTCAACGCGGCCGGCGCGGGACGCGGAACACGAGCGCTCGGCCGACTCAAGAAGGAGCACACTCTAAAACTCCCAGAAACGTTAGCGCCGTTGGAACGAAACGGTTGGAAGCAAACCGGGAGAAGTATGATTGGCTTGAACTGATTCTGATGAAGTGAATCCAGAGTGGATTTATGAATTAAACACCCACGATGCTGCAGCAAACTGAATAGCCGTTTGGGACATTTTTCAGTGACTACTGGTGTGCAAGAAGCAGGAATCTGCTGGCTGCAAACGAGTATTTTTCTTCGTGTGGCAAAGAGGCTGCTCGGCGAACAACTGGTGGCTGCAAGCTGCGCCGGACCGGCAAGAAATTCAGAGCTCTGAGAATGCTTGGCCGGAGTCACGTAAAAGTGAACAGTCGCGATGTCATTAGCAATCAGTATGACGCGAAATATACAGCAAATCCTCTGTTAAGTAGATAATATTTAAGTTAGCTTACGTTACAAGTGTATTATATGTTAACCAAGTGATCTCGTGATTTAGCGGTGCCAGCGACCAATTTCAACGCCTGATTTATCGATTTGTAAGTTTCAAATCGACAGCATTTTGAAAAAACCTCTTCAAATACCTACACAGAACTAACCTTAAGTTAAATGTCATTCCTAGTAAAATTTCGCTTTATCAAAACTCCATGCTTTCTATATCAAGTTAGTAGATTCGATAAGTCACATCGATACTGACTTGCTTAATTAATTCAAAGCTCGAATACCTGAAGCCCTTGGGTGGACGCAAAAAAATGTGGGTAAAAAACTTGCATGGTACCTCAAGAATGCTTTTGACAAATACTTAGGTCATATGGCTGGAATAAATTATATTGATATCGCGAAAATAAAGAAGAGCGAATGACATAAGAATTGCAATACATTTTGTCGGACGAATTCTCATTCAATTAAATGTCAATGGACGAGACACATTATTCCCACAATCAGGAAACCAACTGAAATAATTCTGTATTGTAATTCTTATAAACTTTTCATTCAAAATGAAAACTGTTGATGATTCACTCCCCAAAATATCAAGATCAATCAATTCAATAATCATAAACAATTCAGCTGTAAAGTGAATGCCATTACTTCTGAACAGCACTATGTTCACTATATTAATAAAAAAAATTCAAAACATAAGGGAATAAACTACAGGCTCTATGAAACAATATATCCGCACCGTATAACATCAAAGTAGTGATGTCGTGAACTAGTCAATCGAGAATGTGGCAGCCGATTGCACAGGAAAAGAAACTCTGTGAGACTGCCCCCACATGAAACTAAGGCTCGTCACACACACACACAATCACCCCTGAAAAATCAAAGCGCGGCGGCGGCGGCAGCGGCAGCGCAACGACTTGCACGCAATTCGGCTCTCCAAGGCTCTGCGCAGCAACGCCTGCACGAGGCAAAAGGAATTCTCTTCGCTTTGAGTCAGATGTATTCACGATGGGCTTCCGAGAACGAAAATCAGCGACGCCGGCCTTTACGGACAACGCGGGAAAAACACTGATATTGGATACATACCCGAATCTTTCTACATATGGCCAGATCAAGGGCGTTGGACAAATGTCGCCTTTACGCGAAATCTCGTTCCCTGGACAACTAATTTTCGGAATTAAAATCGACTCATTTTCTACTTCAAGTGAATTTTCACATAGCCATTTAATGATATCTTATAATTCTGGTGAAATCTATTAAAATAATTCACTCATGCTGAAGCCAACTCTGTCGATTTAAAAATGTGTTCTCTTGATGCAGAAATATTTCAATGCAATACAAATGCAGTATGCCATCATGCGCATATTCTCAAGTGTTCATATTGTTAAAATGAAAAATAACCCTATTTACCCTTTTTTTCTGTACATTTTCTAAAAAAACAAATTGCTTCACAATGTATTCAACACGAACTTCAATAGCATACCATTCACGAGAAATTCACAATACGAACGTATTGGTGTATTTTCTCTATCAATTGAAAACGTAAAATAATTTCATACCATTTTTTTAGAATTAATAAATAATGTTATACATCAAATTCAAGTCGTAACTGTTGCTACTAAAGAAACAACCTTGAAACAAGCTTGGCATCACAATCGTGCGACTTATTTTCGAAAATTTATATCACGATTTTACGTAATCTATAATTCGACAACTCTACTGCTGTCTGAAAAAATTACCGGCAACTTCCATAACATGCAGATAAACTGTCGTGAAGTTAAGCCGAAGAGTCGATCGAGCATTCTCGCCCTCACAATTTCTAATCTTCGTTTCTGATAATGGCCAGTGCGGGAAACGTCTCACGCAACTCACGAGCCAAAATGAGTGCTAATTGTGAAAGCCCTGACGTACATGACACCCCGGGCAGGGCCGTAGGCAAACGGTTGGGTCGGCTGCCGCCAGGGTTCGCGCGCAGGCGGACGCCGCCGCATCGCGCCGCGGTATGCCCCGCCCCCGCCGCCGCCGTGGGCCCTGGCTCTCCTCAGCCAGCCCGCGTTGCGCGTGTTGCCAAACAAACTATTCCAGATAAGAGCAGTATAAATATTCAAGCGCCGCGATAACGAAGCGTTCGCGAGCCCCCCGCGCCTCCCCCGCCCCCGCCCACGGAAGTGCGGTGCCGCTCCGTCGCAAGTACGGGTTTGCTGCGCCGCACCTAACGCTGCCATCCCGCTGATATATCTCAGACACAAATACGGCGACATAATATTTCCAGAACAATCCATATGCCAAAAACATTATTTTGCAGCGCATCCAATGCCCTACTGGCATTAATTTTCAATTTATATTAGTTCACGACACCTAATAATTAGCTCAGGTTACTGATGGCTTACAACGCGACTGCTTCTTTAAGACGGGACGTCCAGTGGGCACCCAAGGGTTCGATACTTTTACAATTGTTGACGAATGCATCAGCATTGATTGTACTAAAGGTGTCAGCAGCAGAAGGTGTCACGTTCATGTTATTGAACAACGATGTACTTCCAACGCTACTTCATTTCCGAATCAATAATCTAATGGCATTTACATTCGCGCATGATCATTTCTTCATATCTGTTTACTTACAGACCTCACACGTTATATGTAAACCGACAACGAAGTGAATATGCATATTACGATGTACGATATTACGAAGTACACGAACAATAGTTCGCTTCCTTACAGGCAAGTTCGAGTATGAAAAACGACACGAGTCCTTCAACAAAGATCTACTACGTGGAGTTACTACGTGGATCCATAAGGGAGATTTTGAGTGATATACACGCGGTGACTGAAAACCCATCTTGCAAGAGTAATTGCCTTCGAATGAGATGCTACAACGGGGAGAAATGAACATTCTTCATGAAAATATATCCGATGTAGAGTTCAAGATTATAACTATGTTCAAGTATAACTAAGTTCAACTACAACCAAGTTCAAGAATTCCTTGACAATGAACCCAAATATTTGTAGAAGTCAAATAGGAGAATCACAAATCGGACATGAGGCAGGGTCTAAACAAATAACTGTGGTTGACATTAAAAAGTCCAATATGTAGTCTGGTTAGTTTAACATGTTCTAATTATTTTAAAGTTTGGTAGAGCTAGTGTACAGTCTGCTCCTTTTTCGAAACGAATATTCTGCAACGCGGAACGAAGGATATCGTCGGCATGGTGGTGTTACATTTGCTCTCTTCTCCTCACACTCACACTAACCTCAGAATATAATTTTATCTTCGCTCACAAAAATGGAAACTAGGTTACGTTATTTCTGAAATTTAAGTAATGTATCCCACAAAGCATTCAGTTTACCCACAATCTGCTATTACGTTTGCAATTAGGTTTGTCAAAAGTTTGCCAACATCAATTACCAGGAATTTTTTGTGTTTCGTCAAAAAAATGAAAAACTGCCAACCACCTCAGTACGTTCCCGACTATTACTAGTAGATACCAAACTGCTCATTCAGAATCTTCGCCTTGCCAGCGAAAGTTTGTGCTGACGATTGGTTAGTTGAAAATGCAGTACTTCTTTTATCTGCCTGCATTCCTGACAGGCCAGGGTGGCGGTGGGGCTTGGGGCCCATTCAGGCCCACGTTCTTCGGGGCTGTGGGTTCGAATCCCCCGTAAGGCATGCGGCGCGGGAGTCCCCTTGAACCGCAAACCATATCCTCAAATCCGTTTCCTTCCGCAGTGCTTCCTTGGAGCCGCAGCGTCAGTGTCATCTAGGCGTATCACGGCTCTATTCTTAACTAAGGCCTTTTGAGGGTGGTCATCTTTCCTGTGATAATTTTGATAAAATGATTAAAAAAACATACACTATGTGTAAATGTAACTTCACTATCTGTTCACGTCCTCTACAGTGCAGTGGCAAACATAGTTATTCAAACAATCGTTCTTCATGTTGTCGAAGAAATCGATGCCTTCACGAAGGGCCCGATGAGCGATAAGCTGATTTGCCCTTGCAAATAGTATTTATTACACCGGAGCGAATATTCTTTTTAATTCTGGCCAAAACGCTCATTTCATTCTGAACTCAGAATTGAACTTTTATATGGGCTAGGATAACGACCACAGAACCACGAAGACGTGCACAGAATACCCTTCTACTCGTAGTATGACACACACAGTTTAGCTGTTGACGTTAAATAATTAAATTAAACTTAGTTTACACACAATAAAATGCAAAACGATATTAAAAATTTATAAAATCTATCATGCCCCATTTTCACAGAATACTTTTTACTCAAGTACCAATCAGCACTGACCAATGCCGACGTAAGAGAGTAACGCAAATGAAAAGAGAACCTGGAAGACAATGATGACAAACTGTGTGTGTCATTTTTAAAATATTTTTTAACTTTGTATCTGACCACGCGACATACGTTAACACTTGGCGCATGTGTATCGGAAAAAAAGATTGAAATAACAAACGAGCATGGTTCTAGACGGTCAATGGAAGCGGTTGGAGAATTTTCGACGAATACCAGAAGTATTCTCGTTTATAAACAGTAACGGATCCATTGTACTACATTTTTATAACAGCACATGATATTATTGCAAATAATGATGAAACTTGTTTTCACCTACTCGCATTTGGTAAGAAGAGAAAGTTATGTAATCCTACTGCGGAAAACGGCACATTTTCGGCAGAAAAATTCAAATTGGTATCCTGGTAACGAAAAAGTGGATAGATCAAGTTGTCAAATATGATAAATTACTTCCTCTAATGTGATGTAATGATCCATGTCTAGTGGGTCGTTGATGTCGAAAAATCAATTGACAGCAAAACTCGCTCGGTCCGCCTGTCCGATAGTCCGTCTGTCTGCCCATCAATCCGTAAATCAATGCTAGCGCCTAAACCGTTCAGCCGATTTTCTCCAAAACTGACATTTCTCGATCGATCTGAACGAACTCAAGGCTTTGGGAGATTCAACAGGATATGGATTGACAGTTTCAACAGGATATATATTTTGATTTTGAGATTACATGAAGCTTCAAAAACATATTCATCAAAAGCCTCAAATACGGATCCGATTTTTTTATTAAACTTTGTCCTCGGATAGCGAAAAGAACACTTAAGAGGACTGTGTAGTTCTCATGTTCGTTTAAACCCAAATTTTTATCGACGGTTTCCTACAACTATAATATTGAAGTTAGATATTTTTTCCTTAACGAAATCTGTTCATTAAAGACATCTTGAAATCTATTATATAAAAAACAATGTTTGTTTGTTGGTTCACACTTAATGCGCTGTTGTAACGTTCTCCGATTGCGATAAAGCTTTATCAACGTATTGCTTGCACTTGTGGGAAAAGTAGGCATACTACGATGGGAATGCGCAAAAGACTATACACATGGACGCGCGTTGATAATTAATTTATGATGACTCAAGCGCCCCTGAACAGGGCGCTCTACGCAATCTGCCGTACCCTGAAGTACAAGTATTAAGAGCGTCTTCATTGCATATTCTGCCCCTGCGATTATGAAATTTCACCCGGGAGAGACAGAGGCACACAGAGACGTAGAGAAACAGAAGGGACAGAGAGACACACACAGAGAGAGAGAGAGAGAGAGAGAGAGAGGGGGAGAGAGAGAGAAACGAAGACAGAGACAGGAACGGTGAGAGAGACGGAGAGAGAAAGGGAGAGGTAAGGAGAAAGATATATATGGGGCAAGACATCTGTCAGGTTCCACTAGTAAGATGTAATTTTTGAAAATGTGAATAGTTTTCGCGAAATTTTGGGCGAAATATAGGCAATTTTTTAAATGCTTTTTCCTCTAAAACGGCAACACTTTTTTTCTCCATAATTTCTTCTCGCATGTATCAAGGAACAGTAAATAATATGGTGTTAGTCCCATTTTCGGCAAATTCATAGTTGTTTTTTTCGAAAATTGTAAAAGTTAATATTTCATATCTACAAAATTGAAGATTAAAATTTTTGTCTAGACTGTGCCAAACAAATTGTTCCTTAAAGGTCATGTACGGTCTTTTTAACTAGTAGTTTTCGCGTAAGTTGGACGTGAAATTAATGCAATTTTTAACAGCAACAAAAAAACATTTTCTCAAAAACCACTGGGAAGTATTTCATAATTTTTTCCCGCAAATAGAAGAAGGGATCGTTAAAAGAATGGCGCGGTACTCATTTTAGTTGAACTCTCAAACTTTTCGACAATTGCAAATTTATAAACAATACGAGAAAATATGCGCTGTTGAAGACCCAGTATCTTTAATCGAAGACACAGTTTGCAAGTCAGCTGCTCCACTGCAAGGTTTGAAACATATAGTGGGTTTACTTTTGTTATTATTATTATTATTATTATTATTATTATTATTATTATTATTATTATTACGCTCAGTTCCTCAAAACTCGGATCGTAATCAACAGCCAAGCGCCTTGGGGACTGGAGCTTCACGTGTCCTACAGCGGTCGAAGGTGGATATGGGCTCACGAGTCACGTCGGCGCGATGGACGGGGACAGTACCACAGGGACAACCCCTGCCTACAAAGTCTCACGGCCTCAATCTGGAAGTTTGCTTTCGAAAATCGTATTGAGACAGCTGGTTGAAGCATATCTGTAAATTTATTTGGAAGTTAAGAGAACTGCACCATGAAGCAAGGAGTTAACTGTCAGCCGTTGGGTGACTAGCAGATTTATTCCTGAAATTGCGGTGCGTACAAAGACTGCACTTGGCGCGACAGCCCGCGAACGGGCCAGGACCTACCAGGCGAGGCTTCCCGGCCTCGCGGTCAAGGGTGTAAGACATTCCTACGACGTATTCTGGTCTTCTCATGTTTTAAGTGAATTTTCTCATCGCAACAGCAACATTGTGGGACATTGCAAGGAAAACGCCCTCTATAATCTTGCCCGATCGGGAATCGAACCCGGGGACGCATCATGGAAAGCGAGCACACTGGCCAACGAGCTAAACCGCAAGGGCGCTCCCACAATAGTGTTCCAAAGATTTTTCTGCGGATCAAATGTTCATGGTGTAATTCAAAAAACAAGATGAGTTAAACGTGTGCGACCCGAGCGAAATAATTTTGAAGGCTGGGAATGACATGGATTTTCCTTAGCAGATCTCTTTCTTCCCTCACGTCCGTTTATTTTACCGTTCCGATTAAATTACGGGTGTGATATAATGATTGATAATACATGTAAGTGTATGTCAGTCATTAATCTGAATAAAAATGCAGATTATTTAGTTTCCAATCTTTATTGTTATGAACCACTTTTGTATTCCGTTTCCTACTGAAAATGTTTCAAAGTAGCACTATGCAACAAAAGAAAATTCTCTCTATACTCGTATTTACCGTACAGTATTTCTCCCTGGGGCAGCATTTATATTGGAAAGGTGTTTAATTTGCTATTCAAAAAAGGAAGGAGAAACGTGCATCACAACCATACCGTTATTCGAATTATTTCCAATACCATCTACGATTTCTAATAAAAGTGGTTTGATGAAGAGAACGTTTACAAACGTGCAAAGCATTTACAAATATCGCAAGAAAAAGAAGTCAAACTCGAACTGCTGCAACCTACGAATGCTTTGAAGAAGTAGAAAGTATTGCCAACAAACGCAAATTCCACAGTGAAGTAGTGGATAACCAACCTTCCATTATCGTACAGTAGTAATATGAGCTTTCAACTTTATCCCAAGTTAACTTATCGGAAGTTAGTTTACTGGCACCACTAACGGAAGTTGTAAGGAGAACCCTCAGGCCGAAGAGGGAACGGCTGTATGCACGAAAGGTGCAAAAGACGTAAAATGGGAATACACAAACAGTTCCTTTGTCTTTGTTTAACTTGTCTGTTCCGTTCAAGTGAACACCTGCAAAAGCCATTCGCGCATTCGCACAAGCTGTGCACTTTTCCACCGAGGCGGCGACACAACCAGCACGAAGGCACCTGCGCCGCCCCCGCAGCCAAGTGCGGCCGTCCACAATGCGCGCAGCCGCGCAGAAAGGCGCGCTCTCTCTCGGCTGCTTCCCCACGCAAGAGGGAAACGTCGGGTGGCTGTGCAAGGCAGATGGGCGACTCGTGGTGAAACGTGGTGCACCTTCTTATTCCATCATTGCTCCGTTATCATCTACATCAAATCTTCATACATTTCAAAATCAAATCATTCATCGTCAAAACTAGTACCAGGTATGGTAATAAGGATGATGCCTGATATGATAATGAAGTGTTAGGAACGTTGCGACAGTGTAGCTCGGCTTGCAGCGTGCTGAAGAACGAGAAATCGATTTCGCCCGATCACAAGACGCAAATGAACATAACAGATCCGCGCGGACGTTTTATTATTCTGAATTGTACAGAGGACTTATTAATGCTAAAGCAAAAAGAGAAAATGTTAATAAATGAAATATTATGTAAACTTCGAAAGGAATAATAAGTAGTTTGTAATATATGTCGCTGATGCATCAGTCGTTGACAGAAATTATTCGTTTTTATATAAAATATCTGACACTCGTTATGCTTTGCAATGTCCTCTCCAAATATACTATTAAATTTAATAGTTAAAAATTCGGCCGGACAGACGGCCGGACAGACGGACGGACAACAGAACGGACGGACAGACAGACGACGGACGGACAGACAGACGACCGGACGGACAGACAGGACGGACGGAGGACAGACAGCACGGACGCGACGACAGACAGACAGACAGACAGACGGACGACGACAGACAGACGGGACGGACGGACGGACAGACAGACAGACGGACGGACGGACGGACGGACAGACGGCGGACAGACGGACGGACAGACGACGGACGGACAGACATGACGGAGACCGACAACGGACGACAGAGGCAGACAGAACTGAAGACAGACGCGACAAGACAGACAGACGACAGGGACGGACAGACAGACAGAGGACGGACAGAAGACGACGGACAGAAGAGGGGACGGGACACGGACGGACGACGGAGGACCGGACGGAACGAGACGGACGAGACGACGAGGACAGAAACGGCGGCAGACAGGACGGGACAGACGGAACGGAAGGCGGCAGACAGGACCGAGACGGACGGAGACAGACAGACGGACGGACAGAACGCGAGCGGACAGACGACGGACAGACGGACGACAGACGACGGACAGACGGACGGACAGACGGACGGACAGCGGACGACAGACGGGACGGACAAGACGGACGGACCAGAACGGACAGACGACGGACAGACGGACGCACAGACGGACGGACAGACGGACAGACGACGACAGACGGACGACAGACGGACGGACAAGACGGACGGACAGACGGACGGACAGACGACGGACAGACGGACGGACAGACGGACGGCACAGACGACGGACAGACGCGGACAGACGGACGGACAGACGGAACGCCGACAGACGACGGACAGACGGACGACAGACGACGGACAGACGAACGGAACAGACGGGACGGACAGACGGACGGCCACAGAGACGGACAGACGACGGACAGACGGACGGACAGACGGACGGACAGACGGACGGACAGACGACGCGACAGACGGACGGACAGACGACGCGACAGACGGACGGACAGACCGACGGACAGAGGACGGACAGACGCGACGGACAGACGGACGGACAGATCGGACGGACAGACAGACAGACGACAGACGGCACGGACGGACAGACCAGACGACGGACGGACAGACAGACAGACGGACGGACGCGACGGACGACAGACAGACAGACGGACGCGACAAGACCAGACGACGGACAGACAGACGGAGGACAGAACAGAACGACGGACAGACAGACAGGACAGACGACTCGGACAGACGACAGGACAGGACAGACGGACGGACGGAAACCGGACAGACGAGGACGGACAGACAGACAGACGGAACGGGACGGACGGACAGACAGACGACGACGGGAGGACAGGACGCGACAGACGGACAGACGGACAGACGGACAGACTGGACAGACGGGACAGACGGACAGAGCGACAGGACGCGACAGACGGACAGACGGACAGACGGACAGACGGACAACGGACAGACGCACGGACGACGACAGACGGACAGACGGACAGACGGACGGACAGACGGACAGACGGACGGACGACAGACAGACAGACAGACCAGACAGACGGACAGGACAGACAGACGGACAGACAGACAAGACGGACGGACGGACAGACGGACGGACGGACCCGGACAGACAGACGGACGCGGACAGACAGACGGACGGACGGACAGACAGACAGACGGACAGACGCGACAGACAGACGGACGGACAGACGGACGGACGGACGGACAGACGAACGGACGGACAGACGAACGGACGGACAGACGGACGGACGGACGGACGGACGGACGGACAGACAGACAGACGGACGGACGGACAGACAGACGGACAGACGGACGGACGGACGGACGGACAGACAGACAGACGGACGGACGGACGGACAGACAGACGGACGGACGGACGGACGGACGGACAGACAGACGGACGGACAGACAGACGTTTTGCCGTGATTCGATATCAAGGACCCACAAAACAAAGATTCTGGCTACACGAAGTGATAGAGGATTCTCCCCCTTTAATTTAGCAACTAGATTTATACACTCGTTATCAGGGCGCGGCAATTAGTTTTTTGCCGAAAATTCGCCGTTTTTCCGTGAAGTATTATATAACTTTCTCTCTATTCCGTAAAAAGAAAGTAAAAAATATAGCTTTTACTAACGTTTTATATACACGAAAGAGATTTGATATATCTATTGTTACTATTATAAGTATTAATTATAAGTCAACAAATAAAAATACATTTTATACTAAGAGTAAATAAATATTTTTTATCAGAAAACATCATCTCGACTGTACCCTATATCTGTAGCCCCCACAATAAAAACCTTCCAGAAAAATACTTGGTGCGCCTCTGAGGACACACAGTGAAGTAGTCTGTGACAATGGATTCTAGCGCAGCTGAGCCTCGACAGACAAGAGGCGCGGAGATAGTGAGGTGAGGGCCTCCTGCCGGAAGAGGAGATAAGGCGAACTCAGCTCAACCTGCCGTTCTCTCTCCCTTGAATCCGCGTAGCAAATAAACAATAGTCACAAGCAAGCATCGAAATGAGACGGACACTACGGTCGTAAAGTGTGAAACAACAATAAAATTTGAATTGGAGAAGAGTCCGACAATTAGAAAACAAATCATGAAAAACAAATGCCTTCTTCATTGCATCAGTGGGCACCATTCTTCCAAAGATTCTGAATCTCTCAAGGATCACTTATATTTTCCCCCCCTCCTTTATGTACTAAACAATACATCCCGTCATTAAAAAGGGTAAAATTTGCTGAGGATATAAATTTTCGAAAGACGAACAGTAGCATTTAGAAATTTTCAAATCAATTTAGTAACAAATGAGTTCTTCCGAAAATTAAAGGATACCATACCACTGAATTTCGACATGTACACGTGTTTCTAAACTTTGAGGAAAAAAGACAGGCTAAAAATCCTTCTAGGACCTTATAGGTCTGAGGAGCTGAGAGTGAAATTAATTATTTACGTTACACACAATAAATATTAGGCACATATTCTAATGCTTAATAAACGGAATAATGTTAATAGTTTTTCAGTTTATTGTTCACACAACCAACAGCCTAAACTAGACACCTAGATCCATAAGGCAGTGGGATTCGGCTGCCCAATAATTCTAATTTTTTTTCATGTTTTGCTCTTGGATTGAAAAATAGGTTCATAGAAAGGAAGATATCCTCGACAAGTAATGTCAAATTTCGGAAAGAAGATCAGTGAAGTAGGATGACAGTTTTCGAGCAATTCCGATTTCCGTATGCACAGTACAAGACGTAGTACGTGCAAGTACATACCTACTAAAAGAACTGCTGTACCCCTGCGAGAACTCTCGATGGTTAAAACCCACACACTTCCCTATCCTTCTATTTCCATTCTAAGAGGGAAAGTTGTTAACTAAACGTATTTATTCGTTTAAAAATGTATAAATATTACTTCCATTGTACGAACACAATATCAATTTTTTTAATGCAATTGACATGGAAGCTATATTTTCACTAAAGATTTATTCACTATTATCGAGAGATTTCTTGGAACAAATCACAACACTTCCTTAAAATATTTGAAGTAATTATTTAATATTCTTTGATAGTTAGCTATGTGACTGAACACACTGACTGAAGTTTCACCGAATCACTGCTGTTAACAAAAATACTGGAACAGGTAAAACACAAACGAAACCTAAGAAGACACGTCTTCACTCTTTACTGTACACTCCTATCCCTCCACAATTAGGTACACAGAACTTGTAGATCTCGGCAAAACGTTAAATGAACGTTTACACTACACGCATAAGAAACAATAATCGGAATCAAGCAACTATTAATAGTACTTCAAGTTGATGCTGCGAAAGAGAATCTTGAATTAATAATTATGAAAATAAAGCTCGTCAGTCTGCGCAAACCACGGTGTAGACAGGAAACATAAATAGTATATGATATAAGAATCTAAGCCTTCTAAGCGTGACGTCACAAAAATGGCCACCATCACCAAGGGTTGAAATTTACGTGGCATTGACTGGTGCCGATCCAGCAAAAATTTAATAGAATGTGCAAAAATATCTCATCCTATACTCTACGCTGCGAGAAACATATCTCTGAGGCCTTTGGACTCAAAATTCTGGTTTTGAGACTAAGACCCTAGAGCGCTTTGTTTAGGAATTATTTAACGATTTAGCTGACTGAGTGCGGCGGTTTGCATTTGATATGTACATTTATATGCGTGTTTTTAAAACAAATCGTTCATATTGTTTAAGTCAAAGCGCCATTTGTCACGTCACCGTGAAATTCCCTTTATTTAGAGACCTCATTTATAAAGATCGGTTGCGTGAGAGAGCCGCAAAAGGTATGTATACTACTGAAATAATATGAGACGATATGACGGCGTATCTTAAAAAAGCAGCAAGCTGCCAAACACAATATTATCCTACTGATAGCATAAATTTAAATACATAATAAACATTTAAAAATAAAATAAACTTCTTGCTACATCGACGTTTTTTGTAATGCCAAGGACTACCACTTTTTAAACCAGTTTACAGTAATCCTCAACATCAGACCAGACACAGGCACTGCAAAAACTCTTCCATTGAAATATCACTACTCTTAAAATAAAGTTTGAAAACATAGCTTTGTGACTCCCAATTTTATAGGGACGACATTTGGAGATGAACGTAAAATTATCAAGGAGTGAGGACGGTCCAAGTCGGCTGGAATGAGAGTACCTCTGAAGTGCAAAAGATAGCATCACTGGTGTCATTTCACACTTTCTCAATTTATTTGTAAAGGTTACGTAATATTATACTACTCAATGAACCCGCAAAAGCATTTCAAATCCGTAAAAATATTTGTCCGGGCAGGGATTCGCGCGAAGGTGCATAGATTCAGCGATCCACCACATCATCCAGTTGTTTACGTATCAAGAGCACTCAAAAATTACATATCACAAGGAATGTTAACTTTTTACAAGTTTCGAATTTTAAGGTGTTCTCATGAAAATCGTACCTTATTAAGCGAGCTTCGCTAAAAATAAATAAAATAAATATAATAATACATAAAAAGAAATATAAATTTGGTGGTCCCTTTTGAGAAAATCTCATTTAAACACATTTTTTGATATATTATCGAGTGTACATGACATTATTTCAAGTTCTAATTTTTATGAACTGATTTAATTAAGCAAACTCTGTTGTCAATAATGTCAAAAATATTTTAACTTCCACGATTTTCGAAAATTCATAGGATTCAATGACAATGGAATCTGGACCTTCTGTATAAGCTGTACTCTACTACTATTAATTTTGGTGTAAATTCTGAGTACGATGGAGTTGCTGTTTGTTCATATAATTATTAACTATATCGAAGAAGGCAAATTGAGCAAAAGCAATTTTTCGGTATCACGAAGTCACAAAACGTGGATTCTGACTACAATACTTACTCGAGAAAGTAATTTGCTATATTTAGAAACACGAACAGTTAATTAACTATTTAGTTATAAAGGACCACAAAACGTGTTTTTCTGTCGAAAAAATAGGTAATTTTTCTTTCAGCAACACAAAACTTTCTCTTCCTATGTAGTAAATGGAAGAAAGAAAAAATTATTGGGAAAATAAAGATTGGTAACTGAATAAGTGAGGATGGGATAAATAACCGGAGGTTAATACTGGAATGAAACGAAGGGAAATTGACAGACTTCCGAGACAATCTACCACGAATTTGATGCTTTCACCATATTTCCACATCAATTAATCGTCATTAGTACCATGGTTCCAGAAATAGACTGCTATCATTGTAACCAACGTACCCATTCGAAAATTAAAATTTCAAATGAGACGGAAACTCTAGAATTCATACAGTGTAAATATCTTGCTTCAAGCATGAAAGTAAATAAATAATAAATATGTTTCATAAAAATAAATTTATTCGCAACTAATATACATTACAAATATTTCATTTGTAAAGTAATGCAAGATAACTTCCATAATATTTCTTCTATTAATAAACTACTTCGAAAAGTTTCATAATCCCAATTCCAAGAAAGTAGTACACCGACCTACACTGTCTTCGTTTGAAGCTATTACAAAATCTCGGATAGCAAACGTCATGGAAGATTTCAAGCACAGGAACTCGCAACGTAATTGCTAAATGAATGTTAGTTGTGAGTTATGCAACATAGTAATGATAGGTACTTCACTGTATGTACTGGTGAATGTTTTTCAGAAAAGTTCTGTGTCATGATAAAGTGGTTACTGACGGATATTGGTATAAACCTTACGGTGAAAAGAGATCGCTTCACTCAAACCTAATGTACACTTGCCAGTGAAAACCATTTTATCAGATCGGAGCGGAAGGCATGTAAAATGAACATTAGCACAGACAATATGTTAACGACTTGAAAGGCAACCTTTACTGAAAATTTACTGAAAATAACTGAAAATTGATTATTTCAAAAAAGTTTACTTAATTGACTTTATTAATACATTGAAATATTCATCATATATCTATGAACTAAATCATTCATACTGTAATTATATACCTAGCGAGTTCTACGAAACAAATTGAGACGTTTTCCTCACTTCTCGCAATGCAACGAAGAGTTATGGTCTATTTCAAGACCATAATACATTTTATTCAAAATTTAGGTGCGTACTTCACTGTGTTTGCACGTAAGGATCTTTCAAGACTTTTTACTAAATAGAATACTTATTATTACCCAATTGTTGTGTTTTTCTTTTGTTAAGCTCATTAGTTTTGCACTTCAAATCCTTACAATAAAACTCGCAGCACTAAAAAACTCATGAGAACCGTTTCTGCCAAAAACACGTCTCAATCCATAATCATTGGGACCCAGTATCTATGTGCATCTAACGTCTCATCCGAGAAAAGAGCCTACAGTTACTGCTGTGACACATTTTTAACATACGTCTGGAAAATTTTAAAAGCAAACGTAACATAGTTACATACATTGATCTTACTTCTCAGCTAATATTAAACCTCGGCAAGTTTTACCTTTGAATAAAACGGCTAGTAAAAATCACATACAAATCTAATAGACACAAAAGCTGGAAAAAATCTGAAGGGTAGTTGTTATAAAATTATATGATACAGAAAATGATGGTAAAAATGAACGAGATAACAAACTATGCATTCACTTCTACATCACCTCATCCCTTGTGATATCATAGAGCAAATGAAACTAAAACAATTCTCTCATCAACTACTCTCAGCACTTTTAATGCATAAATACTAATCAACGCCAAGGTCCCGAATATTTTTACTTGACAGTGATAGTGTCTGGCACAACTAGAAATATCTCAAACATACCCCGCTTCCCGACTGTTTCTAACCGAATAAATCAAGTCCTGCCCCGAGAATCTCGAGATCCACATTTACACGTAGTACACGGAGGGCAAAGAAACGAGTAGGAAGACCAGGAACTCGCACAAACTTACATAAAAATATCGATGTTTTTAAAACATCGATATAACATCAATGTTTTGCTTTCAATGTTTTCTTCAGATCGATATATTTTCCCAGAAATATCGACGTTGAAAAAATATCATAATATAATTGAAATTTCCAGTGTCTATTTTATTAGTGGATTGCTCGCTATCTACCGCCATTAACAACTGTCACTGTTGTCGATCCCCAGGCGGCACGACACTGTTTGCCATTCGTAGCCTTTCTCTAGTCTTGTTACTTTTTAAAAAAATATTATGTACGTGGAAATATCGTTAAACTGCAATTTAAACATTGGCTCGAAAATTAAGGCGGCGGTCCAACTAAAGGCAGAATATACTTCAAACTAATACAGACATGTTATGTATCACATTAGAACGAACATTGCATGTGCTTCCTTCGGGAGGTGGCTGGATAGTGAGATCCGATGCCGATCTACACATCGGCTAGCGGGGTTTCGACAACCACACATCTCCCACCAGCAGGGCACGGCCGCAGCCGCCACAAGCTTTAAGCTCACGAGTGGTGTCCCGACACGAACGGTAGTGCAGTGCATGTTAATGTGTCAGAGTGTGTGTGTGTGTGTGTGTGTGTGTGTGTGTGTGTGTGTGTGTGTGCGCGCGTGCGTGCGCGCAAGAGGTGAGGATAGGACGAGAAAGAGCAAGGAAAGGTCAGCGCGCTGACCGTGTCACGTGTGTTGGGTACTGCTCTGGGATTCGCTTGGTACTGATCGAAGACACCAAAGAAAATTACCGATCAGAGCAACCGTTCGCTAGAGTTCTCCTCCTGCCAGAAGTTGAATTCGACCTAGCTATTTAGCCAGTGTCGAAAATCCCGCCGCCCCCGGACATCGGCACTGCAGTAACATGAGTTGACGAAGCGGGCTGGGGAAGGACAACTCACCATGGCAGCGTGGCCGAGC
>BOPP01000230.1:1273719-1357500 GCA_017312745.1 Gryllus bimaculatus | reverse complement strand
GGGCGGCGCGGGCGGCGCGGGCGGCGAGGGCGCGGGAGACAGTGCCGCGGCGCCAGGTGCGCGACGGGGCGCGCAACCGCAGCTCTCTTTTTGGAAGCTTGGTTACAATTAACAGCAGCCTTTTGCACGGCGGCGGCCTTTGGCGCGCGGAGCGGAGAGGAGAGTTGAGGAGATCGCGCGTCGCAGCGGCCAATAGCAGCGCGTGCGCCGGAGCCGGTTCTGCGCCGGCGGCCGACGCTGGGCAGCTGGCCGCGGCGGGGCGGCGAGGCCGGCGCAGGCGGCTTCTCGCTCAGTTCCAAGCAACGAAAACGACACTCAGCATTTGGCATTAACTGGGGTTAAGGGCCCTTCGACTGCTGTCATTGGGGTCTATGAGTGAAGATTTAGGGAGTATTTGATAACGATAAAGATGGTAATGATAAGGGATGAATGATAAAGGGAAAATGGTGAAATTAGAGTCGGGGAGTGGGAGAGCTACAGGAAAACTTCCCGTGCGCCTGCTTGTCCACCACAAATTGCTCATGACGAAGTCGAGGATCGAACCCGCGATCCAGCGGCTGGAGGTGTATGCGCCGCCAATAGCCTTCACACCCCCTCCCTGACACTTTCTACGTCACCCCAGTTAAAAAAAGTTCAATGGATATTGCCCAGGGTCGAGAGATAGCTTTACGTCGCATCTATATTGGATATGTACACTAGGGGCCATAAGAAAGAGGGAACTGGAAATTGTTTCACCGTCGGGCGCTGTACATCGCTGCCTGTCTTTTCGCCACCCATTGCGTGCGACTCGTCTTTCAGAGCGTGCATTTGAAATCTCCCGAACATGGAATCCTTTGCCAGCGGCCTCTGCCGCACGGCCTCAACAAGATGAAGGTCATTCTCCGTAAGAGTAAAATTTTTATTTTCAACCATTATATTATATCACACGAGAGTAAAAACGTGTTAAAGAACAGAATTATAGCTTATATAATATCTAAATCTATAGCAAAGAAAACATAAATTTCGTTTTGATTTTTAAAAATTATAAATTGAAAGATTTATACACAAATATGGATTATAATGCTCAGCATAAGTTCCTTCCAATGTACGGCTGTTTGGTTTCTTTGAGCGGAAAGGGGTGGAATATGAGAACGACATTTGTGACTCTTTTTGTGGGAGAAGGCAGGAGTCCACGATTCAATCTAAGGAAATAAAAAAACGGAACAGTCAGGAAAGCACTATAGCACGCATCTGATCCTCGCTATTGAAGGCAATCAAGTGATTAGGCATGCAGGAGATTTGATTATTTATTTAATTGTTTAGCTATTGTTGAAAGAAAATCAAGAAATTTTCTTTCATATCTATGGAAATAGAAGATGTGACC
The DNA here is from genome assembly GCA_017312745.1 of Gryllus bimaculatus. Lineage (NCBI taxonomy): Eukaryota > Metazoa > Arthropoda > Insecta > Orthoptera > Gryllidae > Gryllus > Gryllus bimaculatus. The sequence goes on along the minus strand of BOPP01000230.1, from coordinate 1,356,137 downwards.
TTTTCAGTCTCAATTTCCGATAGAGAATCCATTTTACAAAGCATTCAAGAACGAAGTGTAGGTCCGCACACGCTGCTAAGTCGCCTTATTACAGCAACCACAAACATATGATTACAAGGTTTTGGAAAGACAAATCGGCATTGAAACCCATTGCCATGTTTGACGCTTCAATTGAATTGTCGCACATGAACGTCTATTAATATTATAGAGGACGTCTTTCTACGCAAACTTAGCAAAGCTGGTCTAAACCGCGCAAATGAGGAAGTCAAATTGCCAACTACGTCGCTTCAGCGTTCTCACAGCAGCAGCTGTCACCGCTACCCAACCGCCAGATGCTGCTCGAGCTGCAAATCAACCTGCTTCCATGTAGGGATATTGTGCGAAAATTGAGTTACCTGCCTTCCGTACGCAGAGTGATTGATCAGCGATAACCGCCGTATTTTGCTTCTATATCAGTTCCCCGCCACCTTTCACGGCGACAGCTGCTCCGGTCCCTATCGCACTATTTTCGGAGAGCAGGCGGGTTGCGAAACAAGCAGCTCAGGTCTTGGGCGCCGTGACAGGCGACATGAAGTATGCCCGCAGGCGCTGACATCGGCGTCCATCAATCGTCATTAGTTTGCCAAACTGGAGATAGACCATACTCTCAAATTTACACTCAGCTCGGTTAGGTTCCAATGCCTGACAATCGCTAACTCGAAGTTAAGATTTTGTCAAGAACTATCACACACCAGCCTCACCAGACTGTTGTCGAGTATTATAGGATTATGTTTATTACAGCTATACAGGTCTGTAATAATATGCAGTTCAATTCTGCCAATTCACAAACTTACGTTTGGTCTCGAACCGAAGGACCGGGGGGCGGGTTCACTGTCCCTGCAGAGACAGCGGCAATGCTGGGTTAAATTCAGACAGTACGATTTCTGACATTGTGACGGCACTTCCGGATTAGAAGAGTATTACAAACTATCGAACGGATCGAAACAAAATCGTCAATAAAAAGTGTATAAACTTAAACCATTTTTTAAAATTGTAGGATTATATAATAACAAATCTTTCGGAATTAGATATTTAAATCACTTTGAGCACGCGATAGTGGGTTGAATTGAAGAAACGTTTTAGAAAATATGACGGAGTGGCAGCATGCTCACTTTTAACGGTTAAGAGAAGGAGCCATTACTTAATTATATATCTGCCCTATACCAATTATTCCATCGCTCATAGAAAAATTTAAAATCCTGGATTTACGTGGTTTGTTTTCGTCAATTCTCAGACCTCTATGTAATGGGGAATAGCATCAATCAGTGGCATAGTACCAAATGGGTTGGCCATGGCGCCTAGCTTAGGCCAACCCTTGTTCTTTTTTGACGGAACAAAAAACTGGTGGACTGAATCAGTTGTCAGCTTATTATAAATGATTCAGGTTACAAAACTGCAATACATTTTAAAATTATTTTAAAAGTATTATTTAAAATCAATACATTTTAAATTTTAATTACAAAGTAGTCAAAATCTATAAAAGAAAAATTAAAACTGACAAAAACTTTAAAATTTATTAGTTATGTGTGCTACAGACAGGTACTAAAATTTCCAATTTTTTAACTAGTAAATTAACGAAATATGACAAGCAAAATAGCAAACTTTTCAGACGAACAGATTTGATACATTTTGCTCAAACTCCTAGCCGCCTAATGGTTAAAGCAACTATCACAGAAGACCAATATCCAAAGAAGCATTCTTCATGTGAAAACAACGAACGCCTAGTAATTACAGATCCAGCAAATTGTTATGAAATAAAGCAGACGTTCCAATTTTCTCAGCAGTTTTTCATCGCTTGTTAGAGGACTTTGGAGGTCACACATTCGTGGCCACAAATGTACTCAAAAAAGAGACGAAAGGATTTCTAATATACTAACGTATTTTTTAAGTCATTTTATCCCCTGCTCTTATAATCCAGAACCCGCTTAAATTCCTTTCGTACATAAAGTTGAATGAGCGACTATGAACTACGAGTACTTTGATAAGAGGAAGTTTTCAAAATTAAATAAAACATTGACAATAAGTATACTAAGTAATGTTTGAAACAGTATATTTTCGCAAGCCTGCTAACAGAATAACAAGAACCATTGCTTGCAATGTTTCTACACATTGCATAATAGTATTCTATCAGTAACTGTGCGGTTAAGAGATGATAGTGGATAGTACAATCATGCGCCCTTTACATGCGTATAAATGAAGACCAATACTTCATTTCCTTGTATAAAAGCAAATATAAACGATGGAGAAGATCAATATTTCAAGTGTTCGATAGGAGAATTACGGTAAAGGTGGCTACGGCGTGTAATACATTTGCTATAAGTAGTCATTCCTACGTCTTTTAATAGTGTTACACGCTGTATAAGCACATATACTTAAGATAGATGCGTTAGTTGTTCGTGGTACTGATATCTATTATCTGAATGTCACTACTATCACAGAAGACTGCCAACGGGATCACCACGGACTTAAACGGAACATTAGAGGAAGATGCCCGAGACTTGCAGAAGAGCACCAACTGTTATAGCTATTACTTGTTCACTTTAAAGTTCTCTGATGCTGACGGCGGTGTACATCAGCAGCCACATTCTAAACCACTACAATCACAAGGTTGCAGACTGAGTGACATGTACCACGGACCACCCTGACATGCCACGAGCTTATCAACACAATTAGTACCGTGAAGGAAACAATCAGTAGCACTAGTGCTCAATTATTCTACAGCGATAGAACTGTCGACACCTAAACAGTCTTTAAAAATATTAAACAGTTTGATCCTATGAAAAATAGTGTTTAGTGTTTCTGACCGCGGGCATTAGTCTCGGCCATGAGTGTTTTAGCCGGAAGATGGCGGTGTTATTTCCCCCGTTGGAACGAGAGATCCGGCTCCGCACTACACGCCAGCTTGCAAACTTTTCCCTTTCCAATCATCTCCCCCAACGGCAAACCGCCCCAGTCGGGTTAAGGTCTTACTGCCGGTATGTGCGGGAGTGTGGTGCCTCTAAGTGAACATGCCTATGTGTGAGGGGAGAGAAAGTGGCAAGAATGAGAAAGGCGCGCGTGGCCTGTTTACTAGGGAACTTCTCCGACATTTAGCCTGGGATTGATCGGAGACACCATGTGAAACTGCCGATCAGAGCAGCCGGCTGTTAAAATTCTCAAGATAGCGCGCGGTCGAATTCGATGTCGCGCGGTCGAATGCCGCAGTCAGGAATTGAATCCTAGGACCTAGCGATCAGAGACGCTGCAGTGGAAAGGTAAGGATTTGCACAGCGCAACAAAGGCAAAAATATTAATGAGTATAATAACGAACTTACTTTATTGACTTTTTCAACATTGCATCTCTAGTCTATCACATGGTTTACATTCGCTTTCAGAACTGCCCTCGTGTGGCGATGTGGGCAACGGTGTGGAGAGATTTCAATATACCGCGGAGTTTCACAGCTAACTAGATTAATCTCAGTATCCTCATATAATGTATAGGCCATTATTATCAGTATATATCACATTATTACCATTAGTATAACAGAACACCTCTACTCAAAAACAGTATTATTATATAACCAATTATGTTATATAATCATTAACCGCATAGAATTAACAATTTCGCTTCGAATTTCGAGCTCCAATTGCTTAGGATTGCGTACACTCCGTGGTCACATTCAGAAATGTTCGAAAATAACGAGCCAGTTATGTGCAACGCGTTCGAAGTATCACTTCAAAACGGTAGTGGTAAAATCGTGTTATTTCATTTCGTAGTTTCTTCCCACTCTATTTATGAGCCTGAATGGAAGAAGAGGGCATAGAAGACGGTGACCTGTTGTAAATGGTAACAGTTTCTTATTAAATCGCTCATTTATATCACTGAGTAGCTCGACAATTCAGAATCACCTTTATAAACAAAACGTAACAATTTTTCACACCTGGCTATGAATTTCCCATCTGTGGAGCATCTGCACATTTCAAGGTTGACAATCGTCGAGAATCGGACAACGGAGTACACAACAAACGTGAAATAATTTATTTTGAAACTTACAGCGTAATTCGAATGGCGTTTAGCGCAGACAGCAAGTAAGCGGATAATGAGAAAGGTCAAAGCTGTTTCAGGCCACATCATAAAAGGATTTGCACACAAAAGAGGCTGGACGGACATCCGCCCAAAGCACAGGCACGACGGGTGGACTCATTGTAGTCATGGAGGCTGACACGCCATCGCTTCTGGAGTCGCATATCATAGGACGCGGGGTAAGCACTATACTGAGCATTGCGACCTCATGCTCAGCGCAACCCAAGAGGAAATCAATACAACACATCTTACGAATTAATGCGATCTCACATAAAACAGCAATGGAGAGGCATTTTAAGAGACACGAAATCCTCGAAGTATCGGTAATATTAAACCTTCATGGTCGTTTACATTTAATGTGAAACTGGCATTACTAGAGATCGATTATATTACTCACGAATTCCTTTTGAATAATTTTCATTATTTTCTCGATTTATGTATTACGATGTATCGTGCTCACGGTAAGTCCAGTGAATTTTACTTATCGAATTTATAATAAACCAAGGACGTGTGCCAAAAAATATATTTAAAAAATTAATGTGTATTAAACATGTGCAAATCTCTATCAGCGAGTCTTTATTGTGTCTTATCTCCTTTCACTCTCAACAACACTACCCCAAAACAATGTGGTTTAAAATAGTACAGAGCATGTCTGAATTCGCACACAAATGAATTATTCAAGGCTTCTTGGAACTCGTATCTTGACCCTTGAAAAAATTTCAAGGTCTAGGCATAATACGTACATTTAAAACTAAAACATTTGCATTGACTTCAAAATGACTCAGAAGGGTTTGTGGCATTGCCAACAATTCCATGCGTAGGAATAAAATAAAGTAAAACTTAAACTTCCTAAAAACTTTACCTATTGACACTTCGGTGGCCAAGTATAATTAATATTTACATTTTTACTTTCTCGCCCTTATGTATGTTTTCAACTTGTTTCCACAAGTTGTTTTCCGAAATTTCAATCGACTGATTTCGTTTCCAGACGCGCCCACGGCTAAGGTCATTATTCCCGTAAGTGTAGTGCATTGTGTAGTGCCGTGTGTGTTGTGCATTATTCCCGTAAGTGAGTGCATTCATGTAAGTGTGTTCCTTTTATATTGTTTTATTGTGATGACCTCCCACGCTAGTTGTCGAGATCCGGCGTCGACTTGAATGTCCGCTATCGGCGTTTCTTTCAACCAGCTATCTCCCGCCAGCGACACTTCACCCTGCTCTAGATAAGCTCTAAGCTCCCGACATATGTGTTAGCGCAGTGTGTGTGTACAAGTGTACGTAAGTATAAGTATAAGTAAGGACATGGAAGAGGGAGGAAAGACAGCGTGTACGTGGCGTGTTTGTAGGGATACAGCTCCGACATTTACCTGGTGTTGGTCGGACAAACCACGGAAAACTACCTGTAATAATAGCCGGCCGCTAGGATTCCCCTACAGACAGCTGCAGCGGATGAATTGGACCTAGCTATCTACGTAGAGTCGAAAATCCTGCCACCATCCTAACACGAATCCTAGGACCTCCTAGTCAGAGGCACTGCAGTGACATTAATTTATGTCCGGAGCCACATAAGCCGGTCTAAAATTTCAAAGACTGAACAGCATTGATTTAGATAGGTATGTGGGGGTTTTTTCAGCAGAATCCAAAGCCACTATTCTTAACGGTTTCACATAGGAAGGATTTGATTCGGTAAGAACTTCGTCAATTGGTATTATAAAAATGATGATGTAATTGGTATTACGAAAATTAAATATGAGGCAAGAGTGTGTCCAATCATCTGAAATGCAATACAAACTCCATAGTTTGTAGGAGAAAGTAAAATTACTTACTAATTCGTGTGCATAAAACGACTTCCTTCGAATTCAGTATATCGAACAAATGTTGACCCAGCTGGTCGAAAATTGCTGATTCAGCAACTCTGTTGGAGGGGTCGTGCGTATAAATATGTCTTGGGCGGGGCTGTTCGTACCTTGATTTTCGCGTGTTCTATCGCAGAGGGTCTTGCGATCTGCTCAGGGCCGGGAGTCCGCAAGTGTAGTATTTCTCAAGTGCGAAAATTAACCAGTTGGAAAAGCTTAATAAATAACAGTACATCAAGGATCTTTATTTTTAACACTTATCAAGCCAATTGGACGAAAAAAACGTCTCTGCAGAGACGCTTCGCGTTCGAATATCCTTTTCAAGGAATCTCTCCAAAGACTTTCCCCATACTATTTCACGAGAATGCCATTAAAAATATTTGAGAAATAACGGCTTTCATTCTCTTTGTGACACGATCATCTGTTGTTGGTATTGTGTCCCTCCCATGCTCAAACACGATGCCCAGACATCTGAGACTGAAAATGATTAAGTGTTACGTAAAAGTGGCAGGTTGCGAAAAGAGCCCAACCAACCTTCGGCAAGTCCGCATTCGTTCGTTCTCCAGAACAGAGAACAACTACACGGCACGAGTAATATGCAGCAAAATCGGAGCAATGAGCAATGAGACCAGAGCAACGACCAATGGCGCACGAGCTGCGCGACACGAAACAAGGCCCGAGACACGAAGAACGAGCAACGAGACAACGTACTACCGGGCACAAACAACGAGCAACGAGACACAAACAACGAGCAACGAGACACAAACAACGAGCAACGAGACACAAACATTGGAGCAGAGAGACCCGAGAAACGACGCCCAAACAAAGAGCAACGAAGCCCTCGCAGAGAGAGGAAGAAGAGCCAACGCGGTTGGAGCAGGTTCAACCTCTACTACAAAGCAACCTCGACCACCTGTAGCTCTCCTCAGCCGCAGAGGAGGTCGGCTGCGCTCGCGAATCCGCATCTCCAGCGTGCAGAACGCCACCTGCGCTCCGCGGCCAATGACAACTGGACCCTCGCCACCGCACGCAGGCAGTGTGCCAGGCCATGGTGGGCGCGGACGAAAACGAGGCAGACCACAAAATACATTGGAGGCGAAACCAGATATTGGCGCAGAAAGATCCCAAACACAAAGACTATCTTCATAATGAATTCATGAAGGAAAAAATCCTTCCCATACTGACAACTCAGTTTTTGAAGAAATAAAACCTAATCATGTTAATAAGAGAGATAAAAAATACATCAAAATGTTATTTGAGACACTTGATTGTTATTTGCCCCAAGGTTTTATATAAATCCTACGTCTTTGACTGTAAACACAGTTGGCTAATACATCCCAAACTGCCTACAGCCCAGAGCCCAGCGAAATCTTCACCCAGAAATTGCATTAATCGGCAGTACAAGCTCTGCCAGAGGAAGAGAGCGGCGTTCGCACAACGCGCTTCGTTGTGCGCCCGTCGACAAGGGCTCTGTGAGGGCCGCTGCGTCGCGAGGCGGCTGGCGCGGCTGGCGCGCCAAGGCGAGCGGCGATGGCGACTCGGCAGCTGGACGAGGGGTCCTCGCGGCGGCCCGCAATCGCCACACAACGCGAACCCATCCTGCGTCGCAGCCCACCTTGAACGCGGCTGGGGGGGAGGGCGAGGCGGGGCGGGGCGGGGCCGGGTGCTCCGACAACAACGACGGCGGAGGCGGAGGCGGGAGCAGCCCGGGCGGGCGGCGCGGCACAGCGCAGCGCGCCTCTCACGTGACGCTTGACGTCAATGCTGACCTCCGCGTGCTTACGGGTTGACTCGCGGCATGGCGCGACGGCCGGTTTGCCTGCACGCCCGGGGTAACGCCGCCACGCCGTCCACGCTAGGTGGTCGCAGAAGGGCCCCAGGGATGGACACGCTCATGGCGATGACAGGAGTCGCAGCCCCAGCCCAGAGCGAGTCCAAGCCCATGGGTGATAGCGGCGCGCGAATTCTCCATACGCAAGTGGAAAGTCATACAACACCTACCAAATAACCCGATTCCCTCATCTCGAAGAATTTCACTTCGTAAAATCACGAGAGCAAACACAGAGCCTGGAAACTCCTGTACAAAATACCGCTCATTGGGAATCATGATATTGAAACCAAAAAGTTGATTCCCTAGTTGTGACCACCACAATGGCACGTACAACATGAATCCTTTTTCGCGTGCCTGAGAAGTGAAAGTTAATCCCACATTCAGTAGAGAATTGATAAGACTGCTGGACCCGTCGTCTGAGCCTTTAGCTTTGTACAACTTCCAGGCGTTGCTTTTTCAGATAATGAATTTCGAATTTATGTCTCAGTGATTCTCAATAGACGAATCCGAAAAGTGATATACCTCAATTTTGTTTAATTACGTGAAGAAATATATTCAGAAAATAGCATTTTCCTCTATTAAAAATTTTACGAAAGAGCCTAGATATAGAATAAGAGTAAGTATTTTTCTGCTGATAAAACGATTCCCCTCAGATGAAAACTGTTCTGAATATAGAGGTTATTTGTGATAAGTCACATTCCTTATGCGCCCGTCGATAAGTCGTCATCGCGAGCGCCACGATATACTGACCGATCAGTACATCATTCTTTTCGAACACTGGCAGTTATGCATATTGAAGTAGGGATTTAAACCTATGTTCTTTGAGATTTGGGGACTATAAAATGGAAGTTGCAACAACCCTCTCCCAGTGCTCAGAATGCATTTTTAAAGTAGAAATGAAATAATGTTGGTTAAGATACAAGCTAATACGACGAACCACGAAAGTGCATAGTCAAAACGTGTTTTGTGCGCGTAAAGCATCCTTTTCTTCATGCTCAGTGATTTTCCTTATTTTATCGGCTATTTTTTTCTGCAAATCTTTTAGAAGATCAAACATTATAATTTCAAAATATTATATTGAACATTTAACACAATGTATGAAACAACCTCAAAACCACAGAGCTAATGCTCAGCTTCAGTAAGTTCTAAGTGGACGCTTCTCAAGTCATCGCGAGCAAAGACGCAAAATAATTATCTGAGCCAGAGGGAGAGGAAAACACGCCGAAGGACCTTCAGTCTGGGATACATTTGGCATAAAAACGTCTCACAACGTCTACGCTATGTATTCCAAACGTTACGTTTATTACATGATAATACTTTATTGAGAGCACTGTCTTTTTTTGTACTTATTTTAGTACTTATACTACTATAAAGTCGGCATTAACAGCACATGTGAATTGCACATGATTTATTTTGATAATATAATTTAATGAGATTCGGGTCCAATATAAAAATTGTTAAGCGACGGAAGTGTAGTAAATTCTACACTATTGACAATTAAATCGCCGTCGTCTTCGATGATAACGACGTTCGTAATAAAAAATTAAGAGGGAACCCATTTCCCCCTTATACTTTCCAAGTTGTCTCTGAAATTCAAATTAACCCTTTTAGAAATTCTAACAAAATGTACACAAAGCAGAGAGTGCTTTGCATGAGAATTCTGTTAATCAAAATATTTCGTGCGTGTGAAGATCCTATCTTCAGGTCAATGGAATCTGATTAAACGTTTACCTCACTTGAGCATTGGACGGTTTCCTCTTTTACGTCGTTCGAATTCCTTCCAGTCAACGGTCGCCCTCTGCGAGTGGAGGAGTACCCCTAGGTACAACCCCCTCGCAACTTTATCACTTGTCCATCTTCGCGCGGTTGTGATTCGTAAGTCCGCAAACGATTAATTAATTTATAGGATTAAAATCGCCGCGCAACGAATTATGTTCACGGCAGAAACCTGCACAACTGAAAAATGACAAGTAAAGGAAATGTGTTACAAAGAATACAACGTAAATGTAAATCGCAATTTAGTAACGCCAGGGCACAGAAACTGAGTGAAAACTTTTCGATCGAGCGAATGAATGTAATTCCGGCCGCGTCAACTACTTCTAATTAGGTCATTAGCTCGTCAATAACAGCGCATGATATATCTCAGGAGCTGGCGGTGTTTCTCCTAGCGGGGACGTGAGATCCAGCGCCCACCTTCACGCCAGCTTGCGGAGTTTTTCTCAGCGTGTATCTTTCTCAGCGAGGCAACGCTGTAGCCTCCTGTGTGGTAGTGTAGTGCACCCACGTGCGCGTGTGCGTGTGTGTGTGCGCGCGCGCGCAAGGGGAGAGGATGGAACGAGTGGAGAGGATGGACGGATTGATCGACGAAACTACGGAGTATATCGGCAAGGGCAGCCAGTCGTTCTATTTTTCCTCCAGGTAGGGTTTGAATTCGACCCTGCTTTGACAGCTAATGTTGAAGATCACCGTCAGGATTCGAAAGCTAGAAAATCCCCTCGAAACGTCTGCAATAGGTCTTGGAGCTGGCCTATTGCAGTCGGTTCAAACTTTTCCGAGTCGACGACATTACAATTCTTGACCCAAACAATACTTATAATAAAAGGAAGGACAAATATTTCATTTCACCGGGATCCGAGCTCGGGATCTTCTGTTATCAAGAAGTCAATATCCTTCAAGTAAACCAACTTTCTCTAGCAGCAGGCACAACTCGTGCCTCACCAAGTGGGCACCAGATAGCGTTCGGCCAGCTAGAGCACAAACGTAGAACGCAAGGCAGCCACATTTTTTGTTCGGAAAACCACAAATTGTAGTTTGAATAATTTATATGTACGTGTAATTTAAATTTAATTCAATTTAGATAAAATTTAGAAACCCCTGAGAAGATCACGAGCGCAAGATGAGCCGCACCACAAGGTTCAAAATGTTAAAATTTTATTGCATAATCAATTCCCTAGTACTCGATTAAGTCCATCTGCAAGTTGGTCATATTTTGAAAGCTTGAACAGAACAACAAATAGAAGCGCCTGCAACCTCAGTTATCACTTTAAATATCAATTACATTTGTAACAGAATTAGACTTTTTAATACTCTTTCAACAAAAGTGATGCCAAGAGAATCCATTGGAGACGTTTCTAACTCACAATTAAAGTACATGAGTACCCAACCCAACTTCCTCCCATTCACAACATATAAACTCTTTTATGTAACAATATTTGCTTCGAGAAATTTTCTGACGAACATCTTCCGCGCAACTGAAATGATGGGATTTTTAATAAATTAAAGTTCAACTAGAAATTTAACCTAATGTAACAATTTCCACGTAGACGCAATCTCCCGACTTCGCCTTATTTTTTTCTCACACTTCACTGGTTTCATAGCTGCATGCTAAATTCATCAGAACAGGACCAGCAAGCAATAAGAGAAATTATTCTACTGACAAGTGTACACTATTTCTACTTCATGATTATTAAGTGTTTGTAAACAACACTAAAGCTATTGCGTTTTAATTAAGCCGTGAGAAAATTTTGCACATTTGTGCATCTCAAGGATATTGAAATACTATAACTTTTAAACCTATATTCAATTCTTAAATGATAATTTAAAGTTGTAAATGATTTTTTTATCACGATCAGCTTTAATACAATACCTGATTTTTTGTATTATTTTGGCACATTAATTCGAATTACCATTAGTGAGGCACCAAAAGGGGGATTATTTGTATTCTCCCTCACGCATGGGTGGGAAACGCAACGAAAATTGGACTCGTGACTGCAATCGCCAACACAGCAAAGTCCTCCAGAACTTGTGTTAACAATATGCTTTTCACGTCCATAAATGCAAACACAGAAAATAGTGTCTTTCTCTAACGTTATACTGTCAATAAAACGTCTAAAAAATCATTTTGTACATTAGGGGATATAAATACGTGTACCTATGGAACACGAAAATTTGGTTTTAATGTCCAAAAACACATCGTGTGCGAGTTATGCACGAGAGAATAGTATACTGCAGCGTGTTGCGGGTTGCATATACTACACATACACTCTTAATTTTAAATAATTTAATAATTATTTAACAACTACTATACATAAATTTTAGGTTTTTCTGCTGTCCTTTTCCATATAAACTTGAATGATACTAAATCTCACACTCCCCCGTGCGAGCAAAAATCTTTAAAAAGGGAATAATTTTTCACGGGTTTTCTTCACGAATCAATATAAGATACGTAAGGAACAGAAATTATTGTAATGAAAATGACAATATACGTATTTACGAATATATGTACTCATTTTTTCGAAAAATGTAAGAAAAAAAAGAAAATGTGTAAATAACATGACTATTTAAAATTGCTCCATATGACCATTTTCAAATTTTAGAATACAAAAAGTCTCTGATCAGATATTAAATTGGATTCTGAGCGACTAAAAGCATTCCACTAACCACACAAATATAGACTCACACGCCTGGTAAAGACAGATAACGTAACGACGAGTCCACTCAATAGTTGGCAACTCGTTCACAAAACGATGTAAAAAAAATGACAACACTTGCTTGTTTCATTATATTTAAGATATAATTAATATTTAATGTTTATACTCTAAAACCAGTTAATAAGAGCAAGTGATAAAACATCAGAGCACACTTTCATTAAAAAAAAACATTTGTGCCACAAAATGGCGCAGACTTTCTCGCATTAGTTTTCTAATCCTTTTAGTCTAGACTAGTTTTCGTGTACTGTCCCACCCTCTTTCCAGCTGCTACTTATAGACGGCAAAACTAAAAGTTTTCACATTTTCCCAATTTTTCAGTCCCCTAACAGTAGCATTGAACACAAGTTTTAATGAAAATCAGAGCTGTACTTATAAATGTACCTGAACCGTACTTATAATAATGTACGTTATAACTGGCTTACGGTACTTATAAATGTCATTTCATCTGGTCGAGCAAAAAAGAAAGAAAAAAGTTTCAGCCATTTTCTAAAAAAATCTTGCAAATGTCATAGGAACTTTATGTAAAGTATCTCCAAAACTTGGATTATCTTAACGATGGCCGAAACGGCACATCTTATTCCTGACGTATTTACCAACTTTCAGCTCTAAGTATTCTAATATAAGAGAATTACGCATGAAAAGTTAGTCCAGTACGCAGGTACTGAAAAAAGGGGGGTTAATTGGAAAAAGGGCAAAAAATCTTTTTCTTTGAATACGTTTTACCAGCCACTAGTTAAAGACACGTTTTCGACAGCTCATCAAAAAAAAAAAAAAAGGCACTTTTTCATTTATGTATATTTCGCAAATATGTGCAAAATACACATGTGTGTGATATTATAATACAAATAATTATTATTACATATTACAATTACTTATGTCATTGTCAGTATTCTGGAAAAATTCTAAAGAAGACGCGTGGTTTTGATTGTTTCCTTGCATTAACGATCGCTTTGTGTAACACTGCGAAACACTAATCTTTAATAGGCATTCATATAAGACCTTACGAGTTGATTCATTACACTGACGGTAATTAAACCTTATTTTATATCAAAAAAAGTATTTTAATGCTTTCTTTTCAAGTAACTTGGCATCAAAAAATTAACGAAACGGGCAACTGTAATGTGCTTAGAAATGCTTTTTTATTACGAACTTGCAAGGCGCGAATAAATCTTTTATTATGAAAATACCTGCCGGAGGTGCTACTCTAAACAAGTACAAAGTAATTTTCGATATTAGGCCTTCAAATCATTGTTGGGACATTTCTTAAGAGTATTAGTACTTTTGGAGTAAATTCAGTTAAATTTTTGGGGGATATTTCCATCTATAGTGTTTTTAACTTTCAAGATAGCCAAGTGAACCGGGTGCGTGGATGATGGAATAAAGTGCTAGATTTCCAATTTGAAAGACTGGATTCGAAATTTGCTCTCAGAAAAAAATGGCAATTTTGTTTTTTTTTTTTTTTTATCTCGTACGCTAATAAATATGGTGCAAGTCAGATTTCCTTCTAAAACTATGAACTTTCTAAAAATATAGACCTTTGGAAATTGCAAATTTGAAACTTATGCACTTCTTTAGTGAAAGATACTTCACGAGGTGGCTACAGAAATAGTAGGAATAGAAGAAATAGTCATTTAAAATATGACGTATCCGTTAGAAATAAAACGAAAAAGTATGTGCATTTGAACAACTATTTACAGAGTCTGTATATTCGCAGTTCTAAGCTATTCGTAACCGCAAGCCCGAACACACGACCTCATGCAGAATCGTTTGGCATCCCATCCATCACAATATACTAAACCGTTCATGTGTTGCGTAGAGGAAAACAACTCTAAACTCGCAAACATCGTATCAGCAACAGAAGAACGTTTTTTCAACACAAGTAAATGCAAAATTTGTTTGTTTATTGTTATTATTATTGTTTAAATTATTAAACTTTATCATAATTACACATCTCAAATTATCTCTCTCTATGAAATATAAATGGTCTCAGAAAAAATTATCATCAGTTTTATTACCGGTTGCAATAGCACATGGTTGCGACTTTGCAATTAAAATTTTCGTAGACTGGGACGTCGTAGCTTCGAGCCTTGACGGTTGCGAAATTTCATCAATTTAGAGACCTGATCAACTGTGTAGTTGAGAATTCTGGAGATCCAAACTGATAGATTTAAACAAAAGTCACGAACCGCCCGCGAACCTTCCTTCCCCAACCTGATCCCACTTCCGCTCATAAGGCACGGTGTTCGGCTGATCCTCAGTTCCCATATGATCCATCCCCTTGATTCCGAAAATCTCTTGCAGTATAGTGTACGAGCGGAGGTTAGGCCCGCGCTTTAGCGCCTTCGGAAAGAAGGAAGACGTTTTTATTAGTATTTTTAATGCGACAGCGCACACATGACCAGCTTTTGCTGCTTCTGGTCAATAGTTCACGAAGTCACGCACGTGACATCTGCCGCTGGTCCTTGGCAACTCCCCATGAGCTTAGGGTTGTGCAGATTCACGAGATACTCCGTGTACGTACCTTCCAAAATCCGACGCGGAGTCGCCTAATACGGGTAAATGCTATATTTGTAACCACGTTACACAAAATTTCCGACCACACGTTCATTGGAACAAAGTTATCTTCGACTTCTCTAGAGGTTTCATGGATCTTCAATTACGAGAGGATATTTAAGAGTGTGCGTTGATTGAAATGAAGGACCGCGAGCCCGATATACACGTTAACGTGCAATATTCCTCGCCTTTTAAGATTAATATCTAAGAAGAGTCTTTATTATGCTCTGAAACTTACTCTAAGAACTGTAGTCCTTTCCCTATTTTCAAGATGTCGAGTCCCGTTTCAAAGTGTCTCGTTTCCCTTATTTTCCATTTAACAAACACCGTGCGTCGTTTTACGGAAATTAACAAAATGGAACTACGTACCTCAATAGCCTCGCAGGGGGAATCATCTGCTTTCCTTTCAGTGTTGGATCCATTCGTAGTGAGCCTCTTCGTTAGGAACTGAAAATAATGAATTTCAGATGAGTGCGCTTAGAATCGTTTTATCATACGAGGCAGTTCTTATCCACGTACATTTCCCTGAGCTCTCATTTTGCTGGATCAGGGAGTAGTGAGGGTTTCGGTGAAAAAACTCTCATATAACATTTGTGGTTCGTTTGCCGATGCAAAGAGTTTCTATGACATAGAAGCAAACAATTTCTTGTTGCCAATGTTGTCACGGACGTTCGTTATAATTTATTTTTAACTATGCATCTACGTTTTGTAAAAGAGCGACGATGGGCTCCGTAGCTCAAGAAAAGGAGAGCGGAGTATACTGACGCACGCACAAGAGCGCCCATGGTCGGGTTTCCGATGTAGATTCGAAACCGGGAGCCCACCCCTAAACTCGGAAATTCCATCATAAATTGGATAAGAAAACGTACTTACCCGTAAAGTCTAATGCAAAAATGCGGTAGTGAATCATCTCATGTTGGCCACTCCAATAATAGTCTTTCTCGCTCTGCCCTAGATCAGAGTGCGATGACAATTGATCACGACTCGCGTAATATATTCATTCGCTTTTGTTATCAAGTGCATTCTTCATCATTTCTTTGAGTGTTAGTGTTCATCTCTTCAAATAGCTTATCATAATAATGGATTTTACATTCACTCGAATTAAATTTTCTCTAGCATTTTATTCTCTCGATAGTGAACCCTCGGAAGATTTTTTTTTCTCGGAGAACAACATCAAGAGTAAACTCTCGGGTGAAAGATTCTGATATGAAACTCGTTCGTGAACATTTTAAGGAGGAGTTTTCTTTGTGAGCATTTATGACATAAATTAGTTAGGAAGTTCCATTCATTGAAGCAAAAACCATTAGCCTAAATAGTGAGAAGCGGTAGACTCGTTCGTTTGTTTCACGAATTTCTAGCTTCATGTCCGCAATGGTTGCACACGAACTTGAAACTTACACGTCTTTCGATATTCACAATTACCGACAATCCGCCAGCGGCGCATTGACCGTTTGCGCTTACCCGAGCGCTAAGAGGCCTGCTTTTGACAGGTTTAAAACATCACCGAAGACCGCATCGTCCTGCGACATTCTTTCTTCCACCAAACAGATGAGCTGACTCTTCATTACTCAAAGAGCACACTTCAGTGCGTGTAACGAAATAACAGCGTCTTCATGAGTGATATAGGGACTAAAAAGAATAGTGTAATAATTTATACAAATCATGTCGAAAAGCAGAAGAGAATGTGTATACGTTTGCATTAAGGCATCCAAGGTTGTAAACGAATTGGCCCTATATACAGAATTTGAAAGAGCCTACTTTGTTTACTTCCATCATGCTTTTTAACTAAATTCGCAAATGACAAATTTTTAATCAAATATGTATCCATGTAAATAGTACTTCTTACAAAAGAAGAATTAAAGTGTACTTCTTTTTGCATACATCAATACATTCATTACATGGGAACATTTTCCAACCGGTGGAATGACAAAAATAATAGAAGTACAAATGCACTAGTACAAGCCAGCCAACGTTCATGGAATCAAAGTGAATTATTTCTGTCTCCCCCTCCTCCATTTGGATTGGAATCACGGAAAGAAATAGTTCTTGAAAAAGCAATGAAAAATAATAAGGAAATTTTGAACGCTAGTAACAAAACTAAAGCAATGCAAAAAATACGACCACATCATCTCGTTACTCAGTAGAGAATGTTGTTTTAAAGGATAATGAAAGACAAGCCAGTAATACGGAAAAAGTGGCAAATCTCTTCAACTAAATTTTTCTAGAATTGCGACTGAACTCACTAAGGGACTAAAACCGCAAAATTCAACATCATTACTTTCCAAAAAAAAAAAAATTTGACAGTATTTTATTTCCGAAACTTCTTCGAACGAATAGTCAGTAAACTAAAAAATATTCATCTTGTTCACATGAATTTCCGGATTGTTTATTGAAAACTTGGGTACCTCCCTTTATACACCAGTTAACTCATTTTCAATGCAAAAATTAATCCACTTTTTAAAAAATGGCGGAAAAAAGTAAATTCAAAATTACCGATTAATTTCTCTTTTGTCAGGTTTCGCAAAAATATTAGAGAGGCTTTTCTATACGCAAATGGAAACTTTTCTCAGGAAAAACGACGCGTTTTCAGACTCACGGGTTTAGAAAATCAAAATCTACGGAAACTGCCATTTTTTTTAAGATGTTGGTTCATCGATGGGCCAAAATGAAGCACTCATTGGAATATTTTAAGATCTTTCGAAAGCTTTTGACGTTACTGACAATAACATTTTGCTATCAAAATTACCTTCTTATGGATTTCGTGGTATCGCCCTAGATTGGATAACCTCGAACCTTAAACATCGATCACAAAGAGTAGAAATACCGAATATCGCCTGGCACAAAAGGCAATTATTTACTTAACATTCCAATCCTTTACTGATTAAAAATGGGGTCCCGCAAGGCTCGATCTTAGGTCCTATCCTCTTTCTGTTATTCGTAAACGATATGCCGTCATCTATTAAAAATGGAAGAACGGTTATGTTTGCCGGTGTCACGAATATTCTTTACAAAAAAGAAACAATAAATAGTACGATTTTAGAAGTTTCAAATTGGTTTTGTAATAACAAATTAATAAAGACAAAACAGTTTCAATGTATTTTTGCATTTCAAATCCGCAATCGCATGTTCCATTGAAAATGAACAATAAGCTGATGTTCAGTCACATCCCATGGAATGTACATATAACAAAATTATACACTAAATTAAGTTCATTATGTTACACATTCAGAATTCTTTCAAATTCCGTTAGCCTTCATGCAGCCCGTTGCGTGTATTTTGCAAATGTACATTCCCGTCTGAGATACGGTATAAAATTCTGGGGAAACTCATCATGTAGTACTCAGACCCTTACAAAAGAAAATTATTCGAATAATGAAAGAATGCCATCCACGTGATTCCCACAAGCCTCTCTACATTGACCTTGGAATCTTACCATTGCCTTGCCTATATATTTACGAATCTATAATAGTTGTCAAAAGTGACTTACTTAACGGTGGGACCATATTTTCATGCAATACTGATATTTAAAATTAGAACATGTCGTAAAAATCACGTTTATCAAGTGTCAGTATCAACAGTGGACGTGCTGAAACCCGTGCTTTTTCATCATGACAATGCCCCAGCCCATTCAGCCCTTAGAACTCGCGAGGTTTTGGCCACATACACGATCATCCGTTCTTCCCCGCCCTCCCTACTCACCTGACCTTGCTCCTTGTGCCTTTTTCTTGTTCGCCAAACTCAAAAGATCCTTGAAAGGAAGATAACTTGAGACGATTCCCGAGTCTATGGCAAATGCAACGAAGGAACAGCATTGGGGAGGAGGGTACTTTGAAGGGGATCCAGACCTTTAACTCGTAAGTAAAGTACATTTTGGTTTATGACGTCAGTTTGCGTATTTTTTGAAAACCCTCGTATAAAACGAATACAATGTAGAAGGTAGTTTCGTTTTCGTAAAATCACTCTTGTAAATAATATTGTTCTTCTCATCGTCGAAAGAAGAAATGTAACAAAGGGAGGCTTACCAATCCCTCCCCTTATGACGATGCTAATAATAGCATTAAGACTTTACGCAGCTTCATCCTTATAAGTTAGTTCTGAAAGATTGCAAAAGATCTTAAATAGCTTATGCAATCTTACGAAAGAAATGACATTTCTTTATATCTTCCAGATAATTTCTTGTAGATATGATTAATGTATATAAATTAAATTATCTTTTTATATTGCTCAGATCTCGATAAAGTTAGTCAAGCTACACTGTCTCGAATAATTTTCAAGTTTCAGAAACAATGGTGCGTAACATCAAGAAATTTGTAGTTTCTATCTGATCGAGAGATTTTGCGCTTTGAACTGATAAAAACCCAAAATGTTCACCTATATAAGCTTCGTAAAATTACACTTACCAAATATTAGGGTAACTACTTGTCGCTCTTATCTGAGTGTCTTGTATTTTTTCCAATATTATCAAGTACATTAAAACGCATTCGTGAGGTGGGAACAAATCGTTCTACTATTTTTACTCTCTACACTCGAAGCCAACCTTCTGAAAGCCTTTGCACACATAAATAGTAATTAGATTTTCCTCGCCTTCCTGGTCCTCACAACCCTTCTCTGCCATCGACAAATACATGCACAAACTAACTCAAGCAGAAGATAGATTTTCCGGGCTGGTAGGCCGTGGTCCAGTTGTCATTGTAGTGGCCCTACAATGCCAGACCACGGCCTTCCAGCCCGGAAAATCGATATTCTATTGACTCCGGCCGTAAAAGCCTACGATACTATATCAACTCAGGCAGGCTAGGAAGCGTGTCAAAACCAAAACACGTAAAGATGCGTATCCGAGCCCTCTTGAAAACAAAGACATTCCTACTGACCCTAAAAAACCAGTACTTATTTTAGCCGACACCCATGGCCACCATCATTCCTCCGTTCTCAGAAAGAAGTTACCCCTCCTACTACTCAGTCTCATCTATTTTAAACCTAATGGGAGGTTTGCAGACGTGACTGCAGAGTTGGACACCTACACAATGACACTGACCAATCAGGACACAGTCAATATCATAGGAGGGCAGAATGTCATTAATTTGGGCAGCAACTTTACACCTGAACAACATGTAAACAAATTACGTGTCGCCCAAAACACTAACATTGCTAGTCTCGACTCTGTCTTGGTAAATTGTACCAACACCATGCAGCAAGATTAAACACGCAAATCAATAATGCCACTGAGAGAAACGAATGTTACACTGTTTGAAATGAATTTGCTCTCAGCAAAACTCTTCACCCAGCATGGTCTCTACACGAATCTTGCTAGAAAACAGCCAGTTGGCAACAAGCTTGCAAAACACATCAACTCGAATCCTTGGCAGACACCTGCCAAAAATACATTCCTTTCACCTTCCTTACGTTCTTCACCCCCTCGAACCCAGTTCCCTCCTCCTCTGATCCTTCTCCCAATACCACTACCAATTCTCATACACCTGATGCCTCAGTTTCATCACAACTTGTCACTACAGGGACACACTACAACCTTCGACCATGCACTCGGGGTAAAAATGGAGTAAATATATAGCAACTACAGTCAGATGCAGTAGAACAACATCCGTGTAGGTACTTGTAAAATACAAACATACTGCACCATAATGTTCACTCCTTTTCAAATAAAACTGAGTTTATCGAAGCAGGTCCACAGAGCGATATAAAACAAATGGATGTTCTTTGCTATACAGAATATTAGTTATTTCATAATGAACTTAGTATTTTCCAAATTCCAAAAGTTTATCTCGCAGGCTATTATTGTAGAGAAAAAGAAGCACATAAAGATTCTGCATATGGTGATTCGTTCTTTTACGTTCGAAATAATATCGATTGGAACACTTGACGGAATTAAATGTGTAATCCGTTGAAAATGTTTTTTTTAAATAACTGTAGTACATCTTCCTACGCTAAAAATTATATTACTTTTCATCTACAGGAATCCAACAAAGAGAGCAGTAAACTGTATTATGTTCTTCAAAAAACTAGAGATAACACAAAAATAAGTCACCAATCGCTCTTTTGAATTCATTGTTGTATGTGGAGACTTTAACATTGGTTTTCTGGTCGAATCTTGCGAGAAAGAACAGTTTCTTAATTTAATTCATTCCTTCAGTTTATATATTACAATAAATGACCCTACACGGATCACACTAAATTCAAAGAAGGCAATCCATAAAATAATAATTAACAAAACCACTCGATATGAAATTGAAACAAAAGATTCAGGATCAGTGATCACAATGAACAAATTTTAACCATTATAAGAAATGCGAACACTGATACAATAAATAATACACGTTTGAGAAGATTTACTAAAAGTAAAATAAAATTATTCATAAATTAATTGCTGCAAGAGTCATGGGACGCGGCTTATAATATTGCTGATACAAACTATAAACACTTTTTTTCAACGCTTTCATTTCATTTTAACACTTTCTTTCCTCTTCAAAAGAGAAAATTAAATATTTCACGGAAAAGCAATTCTTGGATAACACAAAGGATTAGAACATCATGTAAAAACAAACGAATTATTTCTTCAATTTCTAAGCATCATAACGTATCTCAAGTTTTCCTCCTCTACTTTAAAAAATACAAATCATTGTTAAGAAAGGTATTACGGCAGGATAAAATCATGAAACATGACCAGGATATTTTGAACTTTAATAATACAACATTGGCAATGTCGAATGTAGTAAAAAATTTCGACTAAACCAACAAGAAACCTTGTAGAGAATGTTGTTTTAAAAGATAACGATAGAAAAGTGAACGATCCGGCAACAGTGGCTAGTCTCTTTAACTAATACTTTTCGAGAATTGCTGCCGATTTCACTAAGGGTCTTGAACCACAAAATTCAACATCAGACGTTTCCCCAAAAATTTTAGACACGATGTTCGTTTCCGAAACTTCTTCCTATGAAATTCTCAAAATAATCGGTAGACTAAAAACTAAATATTCGGACGGTTTAGATGAATTTCCGGATTGTTTGTTAAAGGTTTGCGCGCCCACCATTATACACCCGTTAATTCACATATTAAATTTATCCTTATGCACAGGAATCTTTCCAGATATTTTTAAAACCCCTAAGATTAAGCCGCTTTTCAAAAAAGACAACAAAAACGAAATTCACTATTATCGGCCAATTTCTCTTTTGTCGGTTTCTTCAAAAATATTAGAGAAACGTTTTTACGTACGAATGGAAACCTTTCTTAGTAAACACGACGCGATTTCAGATTGCCAACATGGGTTTTGAAAATAAAAACCTAGGAAACAGCCATATTTTCTTTTCTTAAAGATGTCGGCATCCATGGATCAAAACGAAGAACCTGTTGGAATATTTTTAAATCCTTCAAAATCTTTTGACGTCATTAATCATAACATTTTGCTTTCAAAATTACCTTTGTATGGAATTCGTGGTGTTGCTCTAAATTGGTTATGTTCGTACCTCAAACAACGATATCAGAGAGTAGAAATACCTTACTGGAATAATGGAACATTATGTACACACCGTTCTGATTCTTTGTCAATTGCATGTCAAGTTCAGCAGGGATCGATTTTAGGACCTATTCTCATCCTACTATACGTACGAGTAAACGATATGCCCTCGACGATTAGAAACGGAAGAACAGTTCTCTTTGCAGATGATACGGAAATTCTTTGCAATAAAGACACCGTAAATAGTATAATATCAGATATTTCAAATTAGTTGCGTAATTAAACATTTATACTAAATGGAAAGAAAACTGTTCAATTCATTTTTCCATTTCAAATAGACAGCTCTGCACTTAACTGAAAATGAACGGTGTGCCATTGTCAATTTTTACATTACGTTGTGTTTCGCTAATGTTCATTTCCGCCTGAGATGTGGCATAATATTCTGGGGAAATACATGTTTATAGCTCCCAGACTTTTAGATTACAAAAAAGAATTGTTCGAATAATAAGCAAATCCCACCCACGTGATTCTCGTATGCCTCTTTGTTAATCTAGGTATTTTACCATTACCTTGTCTCTTCATATATGAAGAAGGATTTTTTTGTCAAAAATGACTTAAGGGCGGGAATATATTTTCAGCAAACGGCGTTGTCTATAAGTACAACACTAGACGTAGTAATCATATACATCAGGTGACACCTTGCCAGGTGACAAAATATTTAATTCGATTTTAAAGTTTAAGTGCCAAGTAAAATCTTTTCTGCTGCACATCTGTTTTTGTACAATTAGAGACTATACCGAGCATCAAAAAGGAACGTAATATTAATTTTGACAATGATATTTAATGTATTATATACCATTTAGATCGTATAATTCTAAAGAACATGTTACAAGTATTGTACTTCAGCTTGTGGGTCAATGACACCCATCTCGATCAGGTTTTCGTCCAGTTTCCCTGATCCTTGAGCTAATGCTGAGGTGACCCATTGTTTTGCTTCTGGACATAAATGTAACTTCAAATTAACTTCTCCCCACAGCACGTCACACGCAGTTTTTAAGTGTTCTGACGTAAATAAATAAATAATTAAACAAATAAATGAGTGACCACTCATTCATGTAACGGAGGTCGTGGGGTTCAACACGAGATGGCGCCAGGATTTTTGAACTTACTACATACTTGTCTGAAGGAGAATTCTAGCGTCCGGCTGTGATACTTTTCTTGATTTCTCCAATCAACACCAGACGACAAGCGGAAGAGTAACCTAACAAACTTCGCAGGCCACTGAACGTGCGCTTCCCTTTCTCTTCCCTATCATAAAGTCACCCCTTACACGTACACGCACTACACTACCACACACGTCGGGAGCTTAGCGCTTGTCCCGGCTGGGGAGGTGACCCGTTCATGGGAGATATCTGGTTGGGGAAAACTCCGCTAGTCAAAGGAAAGGTCGCCGCCCGATCTCGCCATCCAGCGGGGAAAGGTCACCGCCACTTCCCGCGATAAAATGCACTACACTTATGCACTAATGACTAAGCCGTTGGCACGCCCGAGAAAATGAATCAATCAACTGAGTTGTTCGCTTTCGAAATCGCAATAGTTTACTTCTGAAGGATTATTTACATTTATGATTACCTATTCGTTGTACGAATGTGTTACGTATAGAACTCAATATATTACGTGAAATCATTATCATTTTCCGTAGAAGTGGACGTCGCGTGAGAGCGAAACTTTAACCGGTAGCGCCGCAAGTGCAGGACAGTCGGAGGCCAACGGGCGTAGCCCCTGATCTTTTCACGCCTACCGCACATTCTTACGTGTGCAAATATTAACATACCCCTCTGAGAAGGAATGGAAAATGGATATTTTATATTAGAGGTTCTTCAGAATTTTAAAGCGAAATCAAGAGATATGGAAAAGAAAAAGTCGCTAACAACTTTACTATTGAATGGATGACAACTATTACGCAAGCCGCATCCTATGCAACCACAGTATGGGTGATAGATGTAAACA
Source organism: Gryllus bimaculatus (assembly GCA_017312745.1). Classification (NCBI taxonomy): domain Eukaryota; kingdom Metazoa; phylum Arthropoda; class Insecta; order Orthoptera; family Gryllidae; genus Gryllus; species Gryllus bimaculatus. The sequence continues at coordinate 1,331,827 of BOPP01000230.1, read as the reverse complement.
CAACAAAACTATTGAAACAGATACATATACTATGTCAATTAAGAAAAAAATCTCGTTTCACAACGTTTGGTCGATCCTCTGACCACCATGCTTCCCACCCAGAAACATTTAATTTCGTTTCTAATTAGAGGTGGCTCCACTTCTAAAGCTGTTCACCACAGGACCTCATCGATATAATAAATTTAGCTGAGGGTTTTAAATTGCTCTCTGCCCCTTGCATCCTGCTTGATGCAACCCACTTGATGTCCACACGTTACACACTCGTTGTTGCTTCTAAGCCTGCAATTGAAATTGCACATTAATATTAGTGGCGTTATCGAGGAGAAGAATGAGAAGGTCAAGCAGGCAAAAATGAGAGAAAAATATAAAACTGGTTACTTTGCTCTATATTCGCATAACGAATTACGAATGATGTACATTCATGTTTCTCGCTTAAGGCTAATGTCCCGACACTAGTACAATTTGTAGCCACCACGTGGCAGCACTAAATAATTAAAATTTTCTTTACCGATAACGTCTGAACCAATGGTTCGATTTTCGATTTGTAAACGGCATTTGACGCCTTTTTAAAATAGAATATACGCGACGATGACTTTTTTCCAAAAATCTAACAAAAACGCGAATTTGAAATTAGTTCTCAAACTTCCGAGAACAAATTTAAAAATGTGGCCTTATAGCGCGATGGCGACATGCTTCCTGAACCCAACGCCATGCCAATCACACAAATCGGACGAATAGGAATGTCGTAAAGTGAAATTTACGAAACAATTCTCGCCCCCCCCTTCTTCTGCGCCGTTGCGTCACCCACCCGCCCGCTGTGGGCCCTCTGTAAGCGCGGGTGCATTCCGAGAGCTGCACCCTGACTAACGCCCGCTCTCGGGCACTTGAACCGCAACACCTGCACTTCCGAAACGTCTGCTCCGTGTACAGACCGTGTCATTATATAACTATTCAATTACATCTGAATTAAAAATATTGGAATATTTTGTTTAGCTACGAAAATCTCAATGTGTGTGTGTATGTGTGTGTGTGTGTGTGTGTGTGTGTGTGAGAGAGAGAGAGAGAGAGAGAGAGAGAGAGAGAGAGAGAGTTATTTGCCTGTAATAGATCGAAAATTAAGACTGTAATAATAATTTACGAAACGTAACATAATTTCATCCTTTACTTTACGAGATCAAATCGTACAAAGAGAAATATCAAGATTGTAGGATGATAAATCATTGAACTCGACAATATACCGATGACGCAGAAATCCTGGTGCCAGCGGGATTATCTCTTCTCCCTTGCGGTCGAGCAAGCAGTATATTTTATGGAACATTTGAATTTTTTTCATCTAGATCTATCTCTGTAAAACAGGTTAAAAAACTTTAAAAATATTTAAAATGACCAACTGGCCACATTTCATACTTTTCAAGAAGTGCGTATAATGTTTCGGTCGGCCTGACGGGCGGAAAGTCGGCCTGACGGGCGGAAAGTCGGCCTGACGGGCGGAAAGTCGGCCTGAACGGACGGACGAACGGCCTGCGAGGACGGAACGACACGGCCTGAACGAGGACGACGGTGCGGAAGGGGACGCAAACGGCCTGACGGACGGATCGAACGGCCTGACGGACGGACGAACGGCCTGACGGACGACGAAGGCCTGACGGAGCACGAACGGGCGAGACGGGACGGCGCCTGACGGACGACGAACGGCCTGACGCAGGAAACGGCCTGACCAGGACAACGGCCTGCCGGAGCGAACGCGCGCCGGACGGAGAACGGCCTGCTGGACGAACGGCCTGACGGACGAACGGCCTGAACGGACGTGAACGCCTACGGACCGCTGACGGACGGCTACGAACGGCCTGACGGACGAAACGGCCTGACGGACGAACGGCCTGGACGGACGAACGGCCTGCCGGACAGAACGGCCTGCCGACGAACGGCCGACGGACCGAACGGCCTGACGGACGAACGGCTGACGGTCGAACGCTGACGGACGAACGGCTGACGGGCGAACGCCTGACGCGACGCCTGCCGGACGAACGCCTACGGCGAACGGCCTGACGGACGAACGCCTGACGGACGAAACGGCCCTGAGGACGAAACCGGCCTGAACGGAGGAACGGCCTGACGGACGAACGGCTCTGACGGAGAACGGCCTGACGGACGAACGGCCTGACGACGAACGGCCTGACTGACGAACGGCCTGAACGGACGAACGGCCTGACGGACGACGGCCTGACGGACGAACGGCCTGACGGACGAACGGCCTGACGGACGAACGGCTGACGCGACGACACGCTGACGGAACGAACGGCGCTGACGGACGAAAGCCTGACGGGAGAACGGCCTGCCGGACGAACGGCCAGCCGGACGAACGGCTGACGGACGAACGGCCTGCCGGACGAACGGCCTGACGGACTGAACGGCCTGACGGACGAACGCCTGACGGACGAACGGCCTGACGGACGAACGGCGACGGAACGAAACGGCTGACGGACGAACGGCTGAGGACGAACGGCCTGACGTGACGGAACGCATGACGGACGAAAGGCCTGCGGACGAACGGCCCTGACCGACGAACGGCTCTGACGGACGAACGGCCTGAACGGACGAACGGGCCTGACGGACGAACGGCCTGCGACGAACGGGCCTGACGGACGAATCGGCCTGAGACGAACGGCCTGACGACGACACGGCCTGACGGACGAACGGCCTGCGGACGGAACGGCCTGACGGAGACCGGCTGACGGCGAAAGGCCTGATCGGCACGAACGGCCTGACGGACGAAGAGGCCTGACGGACGAACGGCCGACGTGACGAACGGCCCGAACGGACGAACGGCGTGACGGACGAACGGCCTGACGGACGACGGCCTGAAACGGGACGAACGGCCTGACCGGACGAACGGCTGACGGACGAACGGCCTGAAGGAGAACGGCCTGACGGACGACCGGCCTGACGGAACGAACGCTTAACAGACGGACTGACAAACGGACGGACAGACGGACTGACAAAACGCGGGACAGACGGACTGCAAACGGACGGACAGAGGACTACCAAACGGACGGACAGACGGACTAACAAACGGACGGACAGACGGACTAACAACGGACGGACAGACGGACTGAACAAAACGGACGAGAATGACGAACTAACAAACGGACGGACACGACGGACAGATGGATCTCAAGGTCGGTCTTGACGGAAGGACTGACCGAAAACCTGACGGAAGGACTGACGGCGAACAGAATGACGGATGGACTAAAGGACGAGACTGACAGAAAAGCACTGACGGAAAGGCCTTACTCGACTGACAAATTAGTTCTACATCTCAGGATAATCCAGATCGTCAGTTGTGACCAGATTCGTCAGTTGATCGACTTGCCTGGTCGTCAACCTACGTGACGACTGGCTAGGTCAATCCCCTCACTCGATCGACTTGCTGGCTCTATCCCTCACGTCGATCGACTTGGCTGGGTCGATCCCCCACTCCATGCGACTTGCTTGGGTCGATCCCCAACTCCGATCGCCTTGCTGGGTCGATCCCCCACTCGATCGACTTTGCTGGGTCGATCCGCCCTCGATCAGACTTGCCTGGGTCTCGATCCCACATGATCGACTTGCTGGGCTCGAGTCCACTTGATCGACTTGCTGGGTCGATCCACCTTGATCGACTTGCTGGGTCGATCCCCATTGATCGACTTGCTGGGTGATTCCCCCACTTGATCGCTTGCTGGGTCGATCCCCCACTTGATCGCTTGCTGGGTCGATCCCCCACTTGAACGACTGCTGTGTCGAATCCCCCTTGAAACGACCTGCTGTGTCGATCCCCACTTGATCGATTGTTGGTCGATCACTACTTCGAGACTTGCTGGGTCGATCACACTTGATCGTACTTGCTGGGTCGATCACCACTTGATCGACTTGCTGGGTCGATCACCATTTTGATCGACTCTGCTGGGTCGATCACCCACTGATCGACTTGCTTGGTGATCACTTGATTCGACAAGCTGGGTCGTCACGCACTTTATTGACTTGCTGGGTCGATCTCCAACAGCTCGACTTGCTTGTCACCACTCTGATCCGACTTGTAGAGTCGATCCCCGCACTTGATAGACTTGCTGGGTCGATCCTTCACTTGACTCGACTTGACTGGGTCGATCTCTCACTGACCGATTGCTAACTTATTGTTAATAATCGAATCAATATCTTTGAGTTATTCATCAAAAATCTTAAAATGGTATTCGAAGGAAGATGGAAGTACATGTGAAAAAAGTATTTCATGTAGTATTCACGACGTTTACGCTTGGGTCTGTAATAGTTATAGAATTCTCTAGTTTTGATATCCGTGGGAAAATTGAGTTGAGATGCCCAAGTGCGGAACGCATAATCGAGTGTGTGGCTTTGCGTGTCCGCAAGTACTGCCTCCCTCGCGTCCGTCCTCGGTGGCCGTACGCACGCGGGCTGGCCGTCGCCACGCGCTGACAGAGGGCCCACAAACGCGGGTCGCACAGTGGTTGATTTCCTTCATCTAGCGTATTAAAAATATTATCAAGAGTACCGGTGAATCCACGTTGTTGAAAATTGTCAGAATTATTCTTGTGCCATTTTCCATTAATTTTGTAAGGGGGAACGAAATAATCATAATAAATTCATTGGCGCCCTCCCGATCTTGATAAGGATGTTATCAATGTTGCATCGTTAAGAGATACTAGCAATTGCTTACTCATACTAAAGGTTCATTGAGAACCTAACTCAAATGAAGTCAGTATAATTCTAAATTACATGCCTAAACAGTGCAAATAAAAAATTATAAAAGTAATAAATAAACTAAGTTACGATAGTAGAATAAGAACACTTCTGAATGTCGCTATTTACTTCACGTGACACATAACCTCCAGGAACATACCCCAATTCAATCTTTCCGTCGGTTGCTGATTACTCAGGTGATAGTTCACCAAATGCTTCTATAGCAGATTCAGAAGAATCAATAGGAAATGAAGCGCTATCTTCATTGCCACGTACTTCTAGATTGATTTTTGAGTACAACTTTTCTCCTCGACCGTGACTTGAGTTTGTGTCGAACTTGCTGGTGTCTTTCGGAACAGTTTTTCCTATTGGGACAATCATTTCATTAATGGAACATCAGCAGTCATAAATTAATATTTTGTCATGTCGAAATACCATCCGGTAATAAACTGACATAAACGTTTATTGTTTCAAATGCGTTTTTCTGGAAAGCATACTCGTCAAATACACCAACCCTCCGCACTGCCTTGTAAAACAACAGAAGCCGGGCGCACGGAGGCTTCATCATATTTCCCAATGATTGTTAGTATATTGCTCTAGAATTTGAAACCAAACTGCCAAACATGCTTACTATCGTTCGATGTAACCACTGCCTTGTTTGGATGCACAAAAGTAGTTCCATTTCTTTCGATTTTGAGAATTAAATTATGCGTTTTCTGGGATTCTACAAGTATCTTTCTTCAAATCCATGAACCGCCATTTATAAAATATAGACTGTAAGAGCATGTGAAGAAGGTCTCGAAGAAACGAATTTTACCGTGAAAAGACCAACATAAAAAGCTTCATTGCGCAAGGTTTTTTAAAAATGATTAATTACAGATTCTTCATTTTCCTATGGAGAGGTATCATAAATAAGAACAATATGAGAGGCTGCTTTAACATCAGCTGAATTACACTTTTTTCCCTCATATGTTTCAAAAAATTTGTATATTACCAGATATAATCTGCACCCAATATTCAATTTTGATCTGAAGCTTCATGTTTTCTTTTAAACGAAGCTCTTCTGCATTTGTGCTATCTGTGTTGTCACCTTCACGAATTTGAAATTTAATGGGATTGTAAAATCTCGCTGTACTTTTCACCTTTTTGCTCCCTCAAACATAGAATATAATATTTTACGCTATCTATCTTTTCCGTCGTTTTTGGCGCTTTCTCTAAGACACACAACATTTCGTCACCCAAACATGCTGGGGTCCTTGGCCAGCGAATCTCAATTCTGTAACATGCCTTCCATTTGTCAGCCAATTGGGCAGGTGAATCTCCGTGTCTTCTCACTTAATACTGCCTCTGGAATACTTCCAAGAACATTACGAAGAACGTACTACATTAGCAGTTTTCTATTCGTAAATCTGTGGCATAAATGAGAGTTCACCCTCACGCAGAGCTTGAATACTCACGTCGAAGTGACTGTGCAAGCCATCTTGAAAAAATCGCCTTTTCGGAAGGCGGCAAATTTGGGCAAAATGGATTTTCACCATTTGTTTCAGAAGGTTTAGATATACATCGTGCAAAAGACCATTCTTGGCCATTGCTGGCAACTCACAGAATAACTCAGTTTTAATTTCCGATCACTAGAAACCGTTAGGTGATACTTTTCATTAAAATACATCCAAAAATTTAAATTTTTCAAACTTAAACGTTAGTGCATTTTAAGACATACTTCTAATTCTCGTCATATCGACAATGAAGTTTTCCTTAAACAATTCAGTGGCATGGCGCAATAACACCAACGCGTCAAAGAGGACTTAGGCCAGGCTGCGCGAAGCGGCTCTGAAAGCTGTTGAAATACCCCATTCTTCTGAGAAAAATCATTTGCACTGATGGGAAACTGGTGACAGTCCTGGCAGGACTATTAGGAACCCTCTAACGTAGGTTTTAATTCGTTTCGAGCTATAGTATTTTGATTTAAATATCTGATTCTCTGAAACTCAACACATGTGGGGCGGTGATGACGCAACGGCGCAGAAGAGGGAAGGGGGAGGGGCGATGTGTTTCGTAAATTTCACCTTTAGCGACGCTCCATATTCGTCCGATTTGGCAGTTGTCAGGCGGTTGGATTCAGGAAGCATGTCGCCATCCGCGCTATAAGGCCAAACATTTTTAAATTTAGTTTTCGAGTTTTGAGAAACTAATTTCAAATTCGCGTTTTTGCTAGATTTTTGAAAAAGTCATCGTAGCGTAAATTCTATTTTAAAAAGGCGTCAAATGCCGTTTACAATCGAAAATCTGACACCATTGATTTAGACGTTATCAGTAATCTCCGTGATAGTGCTGCGATCTATTGAATTTTCCTACAAGTATTTTTCGGTGCATTTAGCCTTAAGATGTCCCCCATATAGCTAGATCAAGTAACAAATCATATTTTGTGGAAAATATTGTGTAATAGAAAAATGTCCAATACAAGATCTAATCGCTTCTTCTAAATTAGGTTCTGATGAACCGCAGGCGAACCAAAAAGAGATTCGGGTAGGAGCAATTTCAGATGAATACTCTAAATATTTCTGAAATAATAAACATGTTTTAAAGAAATGTTAGGCTGAATTACAAACGCCAAACTTATTCATAATGAAAATACTCGGGTGAATGTATGCGATCGACTATGTGGAAACTGTTTCAAGTAAATTGAGTAAAATGACCATAACAATTTGGCTTTGGAAAGGACGGGGTCCTTTTTGACAATCGCTGGGATCCACCACACGATGAACGTGCTAAATTTGTACTTACTTATAGCGCACTTGCCACAGGTCCCAGGTAGAAATTTCTTTTCGAATAATTCCAAAATTGCAAGACTCTACGATTCACAGAGCCTACGATAAGTTCGACGTCCCAGAAGAGGAAAAGAAATTTGGCGATTATGTGAAAAAGGCAGATTCGATGTTTTCCATCTGTTTCAATACTGTCAGCAAATAATGATATACTCATTATTAGCCATTGTTTCAATAAAGTTGAAGTTGAACAGCCCTGTTCTAAGTAAATATCTTTCAGAAGCCGATATTTCTTAAAGCATATTTTACAATTTTTTATAGGTGACTAACAAAGGCAAAGTGGGAAAACTCATTGTTAAAGGTAAGGAAAGAATTGCCAATTTCCTCCATGTCGGAAAGATCAACTCGGGAGGGGGGAGGAACGAATCGAAGTGTCGGATGAAAGGAATACTTCATTTACTGTACTTACTCTTACAACAATCTAGATAAACTCCCAAAAATTTGGAAATGATACATAATTAAATTTCCCTGAAAGAGATACACCAAAACTTTCTTAGTATGAGACACCAAATTCTCTAGGGACGACTATCTCCAGAATGCCAGCCCCCCTCCTTAATTCGCACCCTGGTTTAAGAAATTAGGGCCATGGACAGTCATGTATTCCAAATGTATTAGAAGCGCACAAGAATCAACCGCCTATACTTATTAAAAAATTAAAACACCTGTGTATTGCGTTATATAAGAATTCAGGATATTGTTCTATGAAAATAAACACATCGTTTAGTGTAGAAATAATATATTTGCAACTCTTGCAATGTAGTCTGAAAGACCCTAAAATATCGGGTTTAGAGCAAAAACTCGTCAAGCGACGTCGTTTGACGGGTTTCTGCTCTAAACCAAAAGGAAATTTCCTTTTAACCCTGCAGTGGTCACATGCGGACAACCACGAAAATCAGGATGTAACATCTAATCCACGCTACTTTGAAGGGTCATCAGCACCACCTCAGGGGTCGGTTAGGTTACACGTTCGGGAAGGAAGATTTTCTAAGAAAGGTTCACGTCTCTACGATATTGTTCTTTTCAGTTCGTACCCAGCATCTGTTCAGAGTGGCATTTTAAAATTTATTTTGCAAGTGATTTGATTTAGCTGCGATTAGTGAGTAAGAAAAAGTGAGAAAAAGTTTTTTCGTCAGAACTAGAACATCTAGTTCTGAAAATGAACTTGTACCTAAAAGGAGACATGAAGGAACTTATCACCGTAATATCATACACAATGTCAGGGTGAAAAGGCGAGACATATGTTTCGTACACTGGTAAGAAAGTAGATCTAAAAACAAGGCCGGAGGGCATTTCATGTAACTAAAATAGTACGTACATATAAAACATGAATTTGTTTTACTCAATGTAAGAAAACACTTCCATAATATTTTGGTTACATTCAAACATTCAAAATTTGGTTACATTATTGCATTTGTAGAGGCTGAGAAATATTACTTAGATGAATTGGGAGAGCATTAGAAGAAACTGCAATGGACATCGCCTTTATGTACTCACCAGACGAGAGAGTTCTGGAAAAGAAACGACACATAATTGACAAAGATTATTACTTTGCCGAATCAATGAGTATTGAAGAGGTTGCCATGATTACCTCCATCCGGACGAAAATAAACGTTTTCCTCACGAATTTCCCGCTTTGTGCTTATGCTCTTTTATGTCGCGTTTTGGCGTTTGAGGTCACGCAGACTGCAGAAATGTGCTGGGAATTGCTTGGCAGCAAGCCGAATCAAACTTTCAATGCGCCCAATACACGTTTCACTTTGCTTCTGTGCACGATCGCTACGAAACTACTCGCAGCTCCTCTGATTTTCATAACAATGCAAGCTCGTCGCGTCTGATGTGAAAAAAATTGGATTCCGAGAAGTCTGACAATGGGTAAATTTTTCGCCGCGGCTGTCCAGGAGATGATGCGATCAAAAGGATCGACTCTTCGAACAGAAAGCAGTTAACAATCTATGTCAAAATACATTGTACAAAAAATTATTATTTGGTCAATTGGGAAGGAATTCGCGCGGTTTTTGAGCCAGATTAGTCTCGAAGGCGGGAAGTTTGAAATGTAAGATCTTTTCTTCTAAAAAACCTCCAAACAGCAACAAAACTGAGCTGTTCGAAGCGTGGCGCCAAATTTGAATTTGGCGGTCCATGCGCCAACAGCATTAGACACGTTTGTTCTACATTTTACAGTTCTTGTTGTAGGTATGAGACCTCGTGTAGTTGACTATGAACAATTTTATGACAAAATTTTGCATTGGCCAACCAGAGATGGTGAAGGTGATAGTGTTGATGCGCTTCAAGATGAATAACAAGTCTGATTTGTCAAGATTTTGTATTAAACGTTTTTATTGTCTAAAATTATCTTGTATAATGTAATAAATAATAAATAGTAAATCTCACAATTTCATTATAAGTGATTAATACTCGTAAAAAATATTACAAATCAAAACAGGTCATTTATTGCGGGTTGAAACTTTTTAAAAAATTATTTACGTGAAAACTATTCATTTATCAATTGCTTTAATACTAAAAAATATTTTGAAATCGGAAAAAACAAACCTACATCGCTAGCATACTTTTTCTTAGTTTTCTCGAAATGAGGAATTTGACGTTTGACGGGTTTCTGAAATAAACGATTCAATTGAAACAAATTAGTAGCAAGACGATACTTTCGGACACCTGTTCAAGGGATTTATTTTCACGCATTGAATTCAAACTGCAAAAATTGATCAATCGACAATTTTTACTTTCTCATATAAGTAGTACAGAGAAAGTAAAGAAATGCTGCAGAAAAAAGTGCCAATTTTTCGATAGCGAAACTCGATTTATGATAACTAAGAATTTGATTTTTCTTGCTCCTGAATGTAGTAAATGATTTTTTTCGAATATGTGGTGTAATTCATGTTTTCTCAATCCTACATACTATAAAAATTGTTTTCGGCAAAACAGCTGTCTATGAACAACACTACCGCCTAAACCATTCAGAGGAATATCCCCCAAATGATCAATTCTCCATCGATCTAACCGCCTCAAAGTCCTGTAATTTGTAAGTGAGTTTTAAGGCCCATTTCCTGAAGAGCTCAAGTAACATTTTCTCAATACCGGCTCATAATTTGTCTTCATAAATTTCTGTATCAAAAGACGGGTTGCTCTCTTATGATGGCCTTATTTCAATGAAACCATTGGGCTACCAAAAAATTGTGATATGAAAAAACGTACTTTTTTTTATTATTAAATTTCCTCAATAAAGTAAAGGAAAGAAAACTAAATACATGGATTAATGTCTTCAGTTGTCTGTGGCTTAGGGGCATTTGCTGTTCCCCGTGTATCACATAAACAAGTTATTCTTCCCACAATCCCTTGCCCTGATGTGTAGGAGACCTACTAGGTGCAATTTGTGTAATTGAACTGGTTCCATGCAACCAAAATAGTGGTACAAAGCAACAAGACGGGGTCACTGCTACCGCGAGCTCATAGTATAAAATGGAACCGAAAAGGTAGCCTTGACAAGAAAGGACTCGTCTAATTAGCAATTGCGAGAAAATTATGTCATTTTGTAGCACCACTAGTTTAAATTTATCATATCAAGCGTACAACTAGTGATTTACCTCCTCTGTATGGGTGATTACGCTATAGTTCATTTTTGGTTTTTGATTGCATTTATGATTCCTTCCGGTGTAAAATACATTGTGAAAGATTTGTAATAGAAAAATACAATATTCCTGTTTGCTAAGAAATTATTTTCCACTTGGTGGAAATAAACATTATAAATTTACGAACATAAGAAGAGGCAAAAATACGCAGCGCACTCAATTACATAAGTTCAACTTTAAAACATTGAGACGTATATTAAAATAACCTTATAAAATAATAAAAATGTATTCCTGGAAGAGGAAAATTAAAATTCCGAGATCAGACTGCCCATGAAGTCAATGGTATTATACAGCATCATGCATGAACAATAACAAACAATGCTACAAAAATTACTTCTTGAAAAGAAAATGGTCCCCCAGAAAAAATTGGTTTTTACGTCTACATTCCAACATAAATTACAATTTTTTGTTAAAGTAAGTTTTAAAACAAAAATCATTTCAGAATCTTAAAACAATTTCGGGGGTAAGGAAGTGATGGACCGGAAACTTAATTTAAAACTCTTAAAAACACTTTGTCGTCGTGAATCCTACAAGCACTTTCCCATTTCTTTTCAATTTGTCATCAAATTACTATGATGCCACTGCTAAAAATTACTATTGCAAACACAATTTTACCCACGAAATATTCCAACAATCGTTTCACTCCCTCAAAGCGAACTTCATTTTCGGGAACGCCGCGGCACTAATGAAAACACCGCATTGTTTTGACAACTACTCAGCCATGCTTAAGACAGGCATCTCGTGTCAGATCAAAGTTAGGGCTTCGACAGCCTTTATTAAAGTCAAATGCACGTTTCTAGTCACATACAGAAGGTTGAATAACATATCCTATCTATAGGCTTACCTCTTTCACAATATTTCGAAGGAAATATGAAGATGAATACGAAGGAGGAGGAAACTGTGTCACAGTCGACGCCATGACGCCACACTACCACTCTTACAACACACAAGTAATAACTGCAGCAACAACCACCAGGTGCATGTTCTCCAGTATGACCAACCAGGACGTCACAGCAACAGCATCCGATCTTAAAATTGGGAGATTGTTTACTACCCCGTCATTCTTTACTTTTATGGTTTCAATTTCTATAATTCAAAACTATAATTTAAACACGAATAAATTAATTTTTAAAAGATCTTTTTACTGATTCTTTGAATTTTAGGAGCAATAAGATCAGGGAAAACAAAACTGAAATAATTCTGAAAATGCATTAAACTGACACATACTGGTATTAATAGCTTCCTCTTTATTTCAAAACTTCAATTAAAGTATTTAACATTTTTGCGTAAAATTATAAATGTACAGTAGTTATAAAAATATCACTACTCTCAACTCTTTCTTAACTTTCTTTCAGAATAAATAATTTTTAACACATAATTAAATATTTCAATTTGTAAATCTGTCACACTGTTTTCACTTATAACTTTCATATGATTGACTATTTCCAGAAGTTTGGTGCCAATTCCACAATTCTTCATAACAAGTTTAGCTTTTTGGTTGTTAGCTACTAATGCCCACACCATCTGTACAACAGTATTCTTTTCTTTATCAGTTCCATCTGTTAGTTTTTTGCTAAGCAAATTCAAGTAGACAGCTGTAAAAATAATTGATAATTGTGAAAAAATATGAACTACATTTAAATATTAAAGTTCGAATTATGTAATTATTTAAACAATAACATTGTACAGTATCATGTCTACTGTACACAAATAATATACAATATAATAACGAATATGTTTATTTTTTAACAAAAATCTGTGATGTACTCCCCAAAAATGATCATCAGGATCCACCCCTGGTAGGGTCATCTGTTGTGCCTTAGGCCACCATGTACCAGAAGCCAGCAGGAATTTTGAAAAAATCCCATTATGAGCATTTAGACGTGGGATTTCTGATCTTTTATTGGGGGGCAAGTATTTTTTTATAATAATAAATTAAAGTTTTGTAAAAAAATTATTTAAATTCTGTATATTATTATTAAATTTAATTTATAATAATTAATAATTAACATTAATATTAAATGTATTAAACCATTTCTTTTCAATAATCTGTATTGCTCACAATATGTATTTGATGCTTAACTCATAACAAATGTATAAAAATATAGAATATATTATAGCTGCTTGGATTTTGTTTTATATTTTGAAATATCAGTGTCATTTATCATAACTGTGGAATGTTCTTTCTTTTTGAGAGTTAATTCGAGTGTTACGACTCACGATTTTCAGCATGAAACTGTTCAATTTCAACGTAAAAAGGTTAAAAGCAAAATATAATTGAAAGATGATTTATTAATACGAGATATTCACATTATCCCAAACGTTTTATAATACTGAACTAAAGTTCATCAATTTATTATTTTATGTTATTAACTCAGATTAATAAAATTATTTTTCGTTTAATTATTATTAAATTTCCTTTCAAAATACAGAAAAAAGTAAATGTTTTATAATACATATTTGAAGATCGGTGAATTGATATTTTTTTTTTTAATTTGTCTGAATATTGGGGGGAGAACTAGCCTCCTCGTGCCCCTCCCCCTGAATCCCGTCTTTGTATGTATTAGACGGTGGCAACAGTCTTTCATTTGTAAATTTCTTATATTTTATGTGTGCTGTGTATCTAGATTTCTAGTTCTTATAGATGAATCTTTGAACAGTAATGCAACAGATATGCCTATTCAAGGAAATGAATGCTCAAGCCTCACACTCTGAAGGTTTAAAATGACAAACCTAATTATAAGGGTGTTAATAAGGCTGTATTATATCCAAAGCAAAATTATATTTTTCCGAAATTCATTTTCTCAAATACTTTATCTTAACTTTTTGTTTTTTTATCATGAAATTGCAGAGAAGACGTTGTTGTTTAGAGTGGTTAAAGAATCTCATGATAAATTTGAATTTGCCAAAGTTATTAGCAGTTAAAGATACATTTTCATTTTTGCTTTTTGTGGGCTTAGGAAAGCAATGCATATATATATGCTTGTCATTTGTAAATCTTGCTTTTATTATTTAGTGATTGATTCTCTTACTTTTGAAATGTATCTGAAGCATATTTTCGAAGGCAGAATCTTTAATTTATGTATAATGGTAGATTAAATATTAATTAATAACAACAAAATTAAAAACACATTTAGACCATCGTAGCCACAATATCCATCTTGGCAATACGTCTGACAATGGATTGCTTCATAAGTCTTTTTTCTTTCTCCTGATCTGTAACAGATGTTTGAACAAGTTTTCCATCCCTCTTCTCCTCAATGTTCAGAATGTCTCATTAATGTCAAAAACTATTTTTAAATTATCGTTTTACATTGTACTGAGACCTTCAATTAGTGTAAGACAAAAGTTTCAGTTATAATCTTCTGATACATTTATAATAGTTCAGTTTTCATCCAAAGAGTGAAGTTTAAAACAAGCTGTATCATCTTTTTGTGGAAAGCAAGTATGTAAGTTTATTATTCCTCATATAAAAGTTAAATGTAATACCGGTTATATTTACTGATGCCCATTTGTGTAATTGCTTGGCTGTTTGAATTTGACTATCAGAAGACATTTGTAAACTAGCTCGAAATGCTAATCGCTTCAATGTTCCCCCTAAACCATTGCTAGGACCCTTGCCATGCTTTGTGACAAAGAAATGCTACTCAGCTGCTCCTGTAAAATCTTTTTCATGAAGAAATAAGACCAAAGTACTCCTTGAACACTGCATTGAATTGAGAATGCTTAGTTCTCCAAAAAACTTGCTACTACAACCACGCAAAAATATACATATTACAGACAATATCTCTACAGCACATTACTTGCCCCAATATGCCACATTGTTGAGCAAAAGCCCCATGATTCTGCAGTGTTGCATTTCGATATTGTGAACTGTTTAAAAGATATAAGGGTGGCCCACAACTAGGGGGGACACCCAGTATACAACTAAGTTTCTGCCTTTGCCTTCAAAAATATGCTTCAGATACATTTAAAATGTCTGAATCAATTACTCAATAATAAAAGCAAGATTTACAAATGACAAGCATATATATGTATTGTTCTCCTAAGCTCATAAAAAGCAAAAATAAAACTGCTATCTTTGACTGCTAATATCTTTGGCAAATTCCAATTTATCATTGAGATTCTTTAACCACTATAAAC
Source organism: Gryllus bimaculatus (assembly GCA_017312745.1). Classification (NCBI taxonomy): domain Eukaryota; kingdom Metazoa; phylum Arthropoda; class Insecta; order Orthoptera; family Gryllidae; genus Gryllus; species Gryllus bimaculatus. The sequence continues at coordinate 1,316,478 of BOPP01000230.1, read as the reverse complement.
TACAATATCTTCACTGCAATTTGCCGACAAAAAAACAAAAATCTGAGATGGAGTATTTGAAAAAATGAATTTTGAAAAAAGTCATTCTTTACTTTGGCCTTAATATGACCTTATTAATGCTCTTATATTTAGGTTTATCGTTTTAAACCTTCAGAGTGGGATGTATACATAAGAGATATAAAGCAAATTGCCAAGTAAAATCACATTTGAAGATGTATTCTTTATTTTGATATATCCCCTGAAACTCATGCAAAACATGAAATTTCATATTTTTCAAAATGAAGTTAATAGAAACTAAATGAAAAATTATGCAACTATTACCATTATAAACACATAATTGGAGTTTTCCTTAGAGTTCCCCAAATTGCTTACAAAGAAGGAACAAAATATGCCAATAAAAATAAGCGGCCAATGATACAAGGGTGTCTCCTGTATCTACAAAAAATTACCCATATTAACCAACAGAAAACTTACTTGGAGGAGCAAGACTTCAAGGTTATTCTATAGATACCATCTTGTCCAGGAAAAATGTCAATTTAGTAATTGCAATAAATATTTTTCAAGAATTATAAAATGTAAATCAATTATGTATGAATTTGGTAGTCACTAAATATCTTGATAATAAGGCTTAAAACTATATTACTCTAAAAACTATGAGTTCTTACATAGTTAACTTACAACCACTTACTGGATGATAACAATCTTGGTCGATTAAGATGATGAAATGTTATATTACGAAGAACAGCAAGAGCAGAGTGTTGTATTAAAGGCTTTGAACTGTCTGTCATTGCAATAATAATATCTAAGGCTTCTGGTATCTGAAAAATACACGAATATGTTCAAACTTCATTTTTGAAAAATCACAATCAGAAATTTGGAAAAAGCTTGACCTTTGGTAGTCCAAGTTGTCCCTCTAAGTGAAATGTACAGTCAATTAAAAAAGGTAACCATAACATCTCCACTGCTTCCCAATGTTTTTGTTTCTTGGTCGAAGAAGGATGTAATTTGTTCAAACTCTGAAATAATGCAGTCTACACAAAAGAAATACTTATTGATGAAATTGTTCTGAAAACTTAGAACTGTACCAATAAATTTTCAATCCAACAAGGTTTGTACATATTTACCTTAAATAATACTACTCTACATTCTTGTGAGTGACTTGCATTCTGGAGTAAATGAAAAGCCAGTGCTAAAACACTTGTGTCTCCTCCCTTGCCCTGAACCTCCAATTCTCGAAGTATTAAATTTACAATTTCATGTAACAGAGAATTAGAAGAAGGAGCTCTTCGAGCATTTACACCCAGAATTGGGGTGGTTAAAACAAGTGACTGACATGCTGTAAAAAAATAAACATGTTCATGACCCACAATTTTTTTTCTTTGTAATCTTCAAAGATCTCATATGAAATTAGCCTTCCATATAACAGAATTAAATTTTCTTTTTCTGATTTACCTGGTATACAATACGTAGTAAAAGTACATAGTAACTTTAAAGTATCGCTCAATAATGTAGGTAGAATGTAGCACCAAGCCCACAATTTGTGGATAGTATCAGCTAAACTAGCACTAACTGCTGCCACTTTCACATCTGGGGCATTGTATAAGAAGTTTGTTAATAAAGAAAATAACAAGTTCACTTCTTGAAAAACAGCATTAACCTGTAAAATAAGGATAAAATTTATTCAATTGCTGAACTGAAGAATACAAAGAGCTATGAAACACTTAAACATGAAACTGATAAATAATATACATACTCGTTTCCTATCAGATGATTTGCGTAAATTGTCTACTGCTTCTACACTGATATGAACATGGAGTTCTTTTAGCTGCACCATTATGTTTTCTAGTAGTCCTTCTTTCAATGCAATTTTTTTTGCTTCATGTGATACAGCAAGTAAACTTGACAAAGCCCCCATAACTGCGGCTTTCGGGAAGTAAGATGGCATTTTGTTGTCCCCAGAACAGTGTCGTAAACTCTGTACTTCATATAAATGCATCAGCTGTCTACACAGATTTGCCCCTGAATTTGATTGGATATTTGAATCCAAAGTTTTCACAGTCTCTCTATCAAGAATACTTTGTAAAGAAATTTTTTTATGGGCATTTTTAATATCTCCTTGTTCAACATTCAACTGTAAATAAATTTATTTGAAAGTTAGAAATGAATTGAATAGAAATGGAAAAACTAAATTAAGAACAAAAAGTACGAAACTTAGCAACCTCAATACACCAATGATAATCTGTTCATTACCACGAATTCATGGTTTGAGTAACAGGAGTTGTTTGATCTACTTCTTGAAAATATTTCTTGATCTATACATCAAGTTTCATTGTTTGTAACAACCAAAGAGACACTGAGATACTTATATTCAAAAATAAATTAAATCACTCACAGAAAGGGCATCCTGAATATATTTTCAATAAAAAGGAAGTTTCATAATTTAATTAACGAGATTCAGGGTTGTTCCGAAGCAATATATTGGATTAAAAATGAGAAATGGACAAAATTCCTTTTGGGGCGAGGAAATCGAAAATAATGAGCTAACAGACAAACAGATTACAATTAATAAAAAGAATAAAGACACATCTCAGAAAAAAATTATAAATGACACGGGTGATTTCGAAAACATGAGAAGACAATACCAAGAAATTTAACGATTTTACAATGTAAATTGTAGAAGAAGAAAAAAATATCTAATAAGTTTGACCAGTGCCACTTCTTTTATGAAATTCATAATTTGCAGTGATGCAACAATTTATTCCATGAGAACTAGTGCGCCCATGTATTAATTATAAGTTTGATTATGGAAGATATCTTGTTCCTTTTTTAACCCTCTTGAATAACAGTTCTCAGATTTTGTCATTTCACAATTTATAGAATGTTCTCATCACCAATAAGAACTTTATCTGAATTCAAAATCACTTCACTTTCTGCATTTTCCTGACTGAGAAAAAATAATTTTTATTCTCAATTCCTGAATTGAGTTGCTTCCTTCATTTCCCTAGTGTTTTGTAAACTCAAAAGACGTAAAATACTTCTGGGGCGAGGAAATAGAAAATAATGAGCTAACAGACAAACAGATTACAATTCATAAAAAGAATAAAGACACATCTCAGAAAAAAATTATAAATGACTCGGGTGATTTCGATAACATGAGAAGACAATACCAAGAAATTTAACGATTTTACAATGTAAATTGTAGAAGAAGAAAAAAATATCTAATAAGTTTGACCAGTGCCACTTCTTTTATGAAATTCATAATTTGCAGTGATGCAACAATTTATTCCATGAGAACTAGTGCGCCCATGTATTAATTGTAAGTTTGATCATGGAAGATATCTTGTTCCTTTTTTAACCCTCTTGAATAACAGTTCCCAGATTTTGTCATTTCACAATTTATAGAATGTTCTCATCACCAATAAGAACTTTATCTGAATTCAAAATCACTTCACTTTCTGCATTTTACTGACTGAGAAAAAATAATTTTTATTCTCAATTCCTGAATTGAGTTGCTTCCTTCATTTCCCTAGTGTTTTGTAAACTCGATAGATGTAAAATACTTTTATGCTTCCCCCTGATGGCATATTTTTTGTGAATCCCAAGTTGCAAAATGAGTATGTCAGAGCATCAAAATTACTTTGAAATATCCTCATAAAATTCCCTTCCTCCACTTTCAACTCTTCACAACTAATTTCTTCCATAATCAGTTCATATTCATTCATTTTAAATATTAAATTATAGTAAAAATATATTTGATGTGGAAAACAAAAGACTGTCAAATTAATCAATATCCAAGTGGAGATAACATACAATTAAATGAATAGAAAATTTTACATTTCATGCTGAAGTAATCAACTGATGAAAGCTCATTAATAAAGGGCAGATTTTAATGAAATGTCATTTTCTTTCTTTTCACTTTAGTATAGAAATTAATTCTATGATATGACAAAGGGAATTGACACATTTTTTATGTTATGTTTTTGGCATTTTTCGATTTCAGCTAATAAGTATTTTTTTTCCCTTTTTCCGTCATTTTTAACGTATTGTTTGCTGATTTCATCGGATTTAATACCATTTTAATAGTATTTACTTCAAATAATATTTACGAGATGCAACAAATGTTCTCCACAGAATTCTAGAAAAGCCTTTTCAATTTCTTAGACACAGAAATTGCATGACAACCATTTTGAGTATGTAACCTATGGTTCCTTTAATACCTATCAGTCTCGGTTCACCTGATTTCGGGATATTCTATAGACTAGTACGTAAAGAACAGTCTTAACCAAAAGTTTGAAAGCCGAGTTCACTTGAACAAGAAGCCTCGATTACTTCAGTTAAGTATCCAAGAGCTGTAGTTGGTCATCCAAACTGGTTTTTAACATATTTTTTTACATCTTTTTTCTTGCTTTTAGGGCATTTTCAAACCACTGTAAGGGCATTTTATTGAATATTTTTGGTGATGTTTTAGGTCATCAAAATTCACCCCTACTAATTAAGATAGTAAGAACGAAGAAAGCTAATTCACTGTTAGTTAAAGAATTATTACTTGATAAATTAAGACATATTACTGGGTATTACAACAGCAAGAGAATGCCCCTGGACTTTTGCAAGTCCAGGTACTGGCTTAGAAACAAGAAAGAAGAGCGGATCTATTAAAAGCAATGTAGTACAGGAATCATTGCAAGAAAAAGATAATGCAATGAAGAGATTCAACTATCCTTTCATTTTACTCTTTACATGTAGTACTTACATGTAATTTCTAGAACACAAAATACTCACTTGTTGAAACAACAATGTCTTGGCTTCCAATAACAATAATAGAGTGAGAGTACTTAAAGCATTGCTTCGTAAATCTGTCGAAGATTTTCCATTAATTGAACTTTCCACAGTAGTCAAAAAGGCATGTGGATTACATTGGAATATAGTATTTAAAACTATTTCATAACCTTTAGAGTCAATGAGAAAACAGGACAACAAACGAAACACTCTACTCCATAGCCTGTTTCGCAAGTGGACAAGATCTCCACGATATGTACCTAAAACAAGAATGTTACTCATAAACATAAATGTAACTATTTATTTTTCAAATTCTATGCCTAAGAAACTTACTAAACAAAACTGGATTCAGAAGATTAAGAACTTTTTTCAAACAATCATTCATATTTAAAGTAAGGGAAAGGCATTCAGAATCAATACAAACACTTTTTGTTAAAACTGTGCAAACTGCAATGTACATTTCTAAAAGTTCAGAATATTGTAATATTTCCATTCTTGTTGAAAATACATCTGGAATACCACAAATAGCCCTAGATAGAAACAAAAAAAGAAAGTAAAAATATTTAGAGAAAACAAAAAATAAAATAAAATAAAGCAAAGAACAAAATGTGAAATTTGCTTACTCAAGTAACATTTTAATTAAACCATATCTGCATAAATTTTTAACAATTTCCTCCGGAGAGACAGTTAAAAGATTATTAAGATACCAACACACAGCCTTAATCAAATTAGGTGTTGTCAGGAAACTTGGATTAATATCCTCTTGGGATGCTATAACAAATGAAATTGAACTACATTACTTTATATAAGTACATATACACAAAAATAGAATTTTACATGCATTTAAATGGTAAATTACAAAAAAATGTTAATAATAATTCATATTTTTGAACTCACTACTGGTGTACTTTCTACAAAAGAAGTTAGCAATCAGAACTTTTATTGACAATACTAAGGCTGATTATCACATCGTATACATATTGTGTCCATTTACAAAACTTTTGCCCAGTATATACATGACAAGAACTAAAAGTTATAATATTTGATCATGTGTATATCCATTTATTAGTATAGAATTGACAAATGAAGTAGCTTATTTAACCCTTCAAAATGGAGGTTGGGTGCAGTAGCATTCCAATGCAGATGAACGGAAAGGGGACGCTTACACTACTGTGGTAGCACTAAGTGAGTCTTTTCAGCAAGCCTACATCTCCTCGAGGCATCCTGCAGCACAGACGTCTAGTTTCAGAGGTGAAAGGCACATGTCATCTCGAGATAGCATTCTGCATTGAAGGTTTAATCAAGTAAATATGTTGCAGAGGAAAAACAATTCTTTACATTGCTGATGAGTCACTTATGTGTCACAGCAGCTCTGACATTTTATTAGCAAAGATACTGAAAAACAAGTTGTGAGCAAATGTTCTAAGCAGGAAATATCAGTAAACTGATGAGAGCATTATTGTTAAAGAGTGACGAGTGACTGTTGACACATGTGCTTCTGCACTCTTCACTTTCATAGCATATACTGTGCTATATGCAAGTAGTTTGTGGCTGTCAATAAGATTTAGTGTCAATATGGATCTTCAAAAGGAAGTGTACAGAGCATTCAATAGCTTTTTACTATTGTTGAAAGGCAAATCTTGAACTGAGTCAAATCAGCATTCAGGGATTCATGTTTTCACAGGAATAATAGAAATCTCTTTTCAGAGAAGCAATTCCATTTGTCAAGAGCACATTCTATGTAAACTTTACCAACAAAGAAATCTTGAGTGATTGAAAAAACTGAAGGGCACAGTGTTGCTGAAGATGTTTCATTCTGTGCAGGTTTAGCAGTAAATTCTAATTAGTTCTCATATACATGAGTTCAATGTTTGTTAAATTCTCTTCAAAGTGTTCAACTCTTCCTCATCATCATTATTATCATTGTTCATGGAAGAAATACAGTAGTTTTCAGAATGAACTTAATGCAGCCTTATCCAGTGTATGCCCCATCTTGTGTCCAGTGAGACCATGGGTCTTATCAATAGTTAAACATATTAAAACAGATTCACAAGTTTAAGAGTTGTAGAAGAGAATGCAAAAGAAAGAAAAGAAAAGAAAAGAAAAGAAAAGAAAAGAAAAGAAAAGAAAAGAAAAGAAAAGAAAAGAAACACACCTAGGGACCATCCCGGCATACGCCTTAAGCGGTTGAGTAAACCCAGAAAAACCTCAATCAGGATGGCGGCTTAGGGCCAAACATTCATAGAACTGAGGGGGGGAAACCTCACCATGGAGCAAATTAGTATCTTGAGAAACACCTGTTCCTGTAGAAGATTCAGCAGTCCAAGTGTTAGACCACATCCAGACTCCAGGCTTCACATTAGTTCCCAAATATAGACAATTTACCATAAGAACAATGCCAGGAAAAAAATGTTTATCTTCTAGGAGTGAAAGGAACGAATGAATGCTTACAGTAGGTGGTGTCTGTAACATTCAAAATATATCATTTCAAAAGACAATTTGAACAGATCTTCATTCAGCATACAAATACATTAATGCACATTCAAAAACTACATATTTTAACATTTTTTTATAATTCCAAATTGTAGTGTTAATTAAGTAAATATTCTCTCTAGAACAAAGTGATTGTAAATTAGCTCTAGTATTTTGTTTCATTTATATTTTCAGAAACATGTTAAAATATGCTCATATGATTATACACATAACAATGTGTTAAGTATTTATATAAACTTTTTTTAATATACGTAACCTCTTGTGGAGAATTAGAGTCAAGACAAACAGAAGAAATATTTGGCATTCCATGATTACTCAGGTTTGTAAGAATAACAGCAGCTTGCTCACGTACCACACCTGCCTCTTCATGATCTAGCAAAAATCTTTAAAACACAAACCAACAAATTTTGCATGAAAGTGAGAAATTTTACTTTATACAAGAACATAAATTAAATACACATTTGACTTTGAAGAAACTGAAAAGCATACCCTAAAGAAACCTCCCATATATCTGGAGGAGATCCTCTCAATCCTTGAATCAAGAACCTACTTCCAAGCTGAGTCGAACACAAACCCGCAACTAACTGAAGAGATGAACAACGTATGATTGGGTCTCTACTCAACCAAAGTGTGGGCAACCAACTGAGACTCACTCCTCCTTCCAAGTCACTTCCAGTTAAAGCAGTAAACCAAGCAGCCTCCCAGCTCTGAAACACAAAATTAAATAAAGATATTTTCCCCCAAAAGATCCATCAATCTTTTGTCAAGCAAACAATTTGCATTTGCTATATGCTAATTGCCTTAATAAAATTCGAATATATGCAGTTAGCAACTATTTTGCTACCTTCATTTCTAATTAACCTACCCATTCCACAGTTTTGTTTTGACATCTTAAAAACACTGGGCTTGTCAAAATATTCTTAAAAGTTTGGTTGGAACTACATCAAGATCATGTTTGCAATGGTAAGCATGACAGAATATATAATATATAAAAAACAATGTTGTTGGTTGTTTTTTTTATGTTGGTTTGTGCTTACTGCGATGCCGTAAGCCATTCATCTGATTGTGATAAAACTTTGTCAACTTATTGCTGGCACTTGTGGGAAGAATAAACGCACAGTACACTGGGAATGTGCACATGCCTGCACACATAGACATGCGTTGATGATGATTTTATGCTGAATCAAGCACCCTGAACAGAGCACTCAACATAATGGTGCTTGAGGCAACCCACCACACCCTGAAGTACAATTATTAAGACGTCTTCATTGCGTATTCTATCCCTGTGATTGTGAAATTCCTCCCGGGAGAGAGAGATAGGCAGACAGAGAGAGAAAGCAAAAGAGAGAGGGGGAGAGGAAGAGAGGGGAAGTCAGCCAGAGAGAGAGACACACACACAGAGTGAGAGAGAGAGAGAGAGGGAAGAAGAGATAGAGGCCAGGACGTCTGCTGAGCTCCGCTAGTAAGAAAATAAATAGGTTTATTTTTATAAACAAAAAATCTTTTAGGGTAATACAAAAATGATCTGAATGAAAAGTCCCTGAGAGAACACAATTAATTATAGTGCCAAACAGTTTTATACGAAGGTGATCATGGCTGAATGTGTGGTTCTATACAATGATGTCAATCTCTGTCTCACCCTCCCTTTCCTGTACTTCCTCGTTTGCAGCAATTATCTTTGTTGCAATTAGCAGATGTGAACAATAAATTAATTGTTCCAAACTCTTTGCAAAACTTACAGTAACAAACACTCGCTTCACATCTTCAGGGGATAAATTCTGAAAAATTATTTCTTAGTGGTTAATACATTACAATAGGAATCTGTTCACCAAATTTCATATATCCAGTTCCGCAGCTATGCCTGTGCTGATGTGTCAGGTAAGTCAGTCAGTGTTCTCCCTTCTATATACATAGATAATACTTCAAAAATAGATATAATATGCTTACCCTGTTTGTAGCAGTATTTTGCATTTCACAAAGAATATGATTCATACAAATAATCGCATTTCTCGTAACACTCATTCCCATGAATGAGGCAAGACTAGCACCACCTTGCCCTCCTTTATTGCAATGAAATGCAGTAACAATTTCAGCTAAATACCAAATGAGATCTTTCATGAGTTGTCCTGTGTTATCAAAACCACGGCTCCATCCTAAGCTTCCCGTCATGTGAGATAGGCATGATAACATCCAATCAAGGAAGGCTGGAAGAGTGTAAAAGCATTATGTTACAGAGGTGTCAAACCCAGAGAAACACAAATGTCAATAATTCATTAGATTCAAAGAAAAAATCTAAATAGGAGTTAACTATGCATTTTTTAAACTAAACTGACAGCCCACATTTATTAACCTATGCATGTAAATGAAATTGGGGTGAAAGCATTTTGATATTTATTCCTCATTTACATGTTCAAAGCAGCATGTAGATAATCTCCTCTATGGTGCAAGTAGGAAGACACAAAAATCTACCTCCCTATTAAAGTATGAGACAAACACTAGTAAAATGGTGAGGTGCTGTCATAAACAGCACTAAACACTGGCAAAATACTATTGACAAAACATTTCTGATATTGTTTTTACTTAGAAGTATATGTAATGCATTTTAAAACATTTAACTACCATATAAACTGCACAAATTCCTTTTGGAAGGACAAATTAACAAATAATTCATTTAACATTAAAGAGCCAAATATGAAATTATCAAAGTTCTCTTTCAATTACTAATAATTTAGTTTTAATCAGTATTACTATTAATAAGTAGACAAGAAAATACACAATTAACATATTTTTTTGACTGACACTTTTTGTACCACAACATCTGAGGGTACATCACCTCTCCAAAATTACAATTGTTTAATGAGTGCACTTCCTCTGCGATTTTAAAACTCCACACCAGAAGATGATAATTTTACAGAAATAAATATTACATTCTGACATATCCATACATTCTCTTGATTTAACATTTCTTCAAATTGTGAAAATTAAAGAAACAATTTTTTAAAATAAATTTTTAAGCAGTGTTATTGACAGTGAATCAAGTGGCATAGGTAATTTCAGAGGTTAACAGTAAATTCTTTTTGTTGCAAATCAATACAATTAAAAGTACCATAAAAACATTTATTAACTCCCATCTTTAAGAAATTAGTAAAAGTAAAAAGAAAATTAAAAAACGGATATTGTAATTGAAATAAATTTGAAATATTGTAATTTTAATATTAATATTTGAATATTTGAAATATATTGTAATTTTAATAAATTTGAAAAAATACTCTTGATTTCCATAAATATATATGTTCAAATACAAATAAATTCAAAATTTATATTTTACTAGAATGTAATAAATACTTTTCTTACATGGTAGGAATAAATCCTCCTTCAATGCAGAAAAAAGTTTGCTGCATTAAAGAGAGATTATTGAGTAACTAATACTGGACACATCTCAGCAGAAAAATCTAGTTCTTAACATTCAAATGGAATATTGTTCAGTTATTGCACTTGTTCAGGGAATTTTTTTCATCTTTTGTTAAATGGAAGAAGACATGCCAATCTACTCAAATGAAACAAAGCCAGAGTAATATCAACAAAATGCACAGAAAATCACAGGATTGATGCTAATGCATTGAGTCTGAGTATAATATTGTTCACCACATATTTATTCTTTTCATTACAAATATTGGCCAAATCTTCGTTAGATCTTCCGAAAAATGTAAAACATACTTGTAGCTCTTGTTTATAAATGCTTTTTTTTATATTTGACACACATAATACACACTCAGATACACAAAACTCAAAAAACAAGGCAGAGCAGTGGTGAACACAAAAATAAAGTTGACAGAAGGGCACACGTGTACATAAAGCTGTGAAATCGGCAAATATTTTGTGCCAAATGATGCATGTTAAGGGACCCTCTGCATTATCAAGTGCAGTAACTGCAAAACAATCTATCAAATGATCTAAATATAATTCTTTTTTTTTTTAATGCAACAAATTCATTATTTCAAATAGTTATTTTCAATTAATGTTCCATTCAAGCAAAAATATTGCTGTTTGCTTTATTATACAAAAATGTACTTACATGACCACAAAACTTATTCAAATACAAAACAAATGCAAGTGAAATAAAAGGAGAGGACCATCTACCTAAATTATAAAAGTGTTGAGTATCACTGAACTTCAGATTTTGAGAAATTATGTTGACCAAATACACCCAAGATACAACATCAGCTTTGTTTTTTCCATTTTCATCCTCTTCTAATTGATGTTCCAAGAGGCAACAATCTTGACACAATTGAAGAATTTCTCGACTTATGTTTTTTGAAACAGTTGCTGAATCCATCTTTAACATACAAGGTAAAGGTTGAGATGGATCTTTCAGAATTCTATATACCCATGTCCACTGTGGTTTTCGTATTTCTGAAATGCAAAATGTAACTTACATAAATCTTCCTGTTTTACTAACATTATACTGTACCAACATTTGTTAAAATTATTTTACTTTAAGGGAAAAAATACTTACCTGTAGCAGAAAGATGCTGTACACACACACACAAAAATTGAAGGAGTGATATCAATAAATCTTCATCTTCTGGACAAGCAGGAGAAGTTCCAAAGAATCTGAGTAATGTTGTTTCCCAAGGCATACTCTTCCAATTGCCTTGAAATTCAAAATCATTTCTTTCTTTCAAGAGTGCTTGTAGAGTAACATACCTAAAATTGAAGTAACTGTAAGTTAACAATTACTATTTACACTCTCATTGAATTGCTGATACTCACCCCAACATGCGCTTCACTGCATTTTCAACAGACTGGTGAGTCGTACCATTTTGTATGCTATATAAACATTGCTTAGAACAATGATTTAGAGCCGTGCATTTTAGACAATCTAAATCACTTTGAGATGCTCTAAGATCTGGAGAAAATTCTGACTGTTCTGTAAGTTTAATAGAATGCCAGGACAAAATCTGCTTCACTCCTCCAAACCATTCTGATGTCCAACACATTCTCAAAAACATTCGAGAATCTTCATGACTAAGGAGAGCTAAGGAAATAAAAAAGTTGGGAAGTACAGAAACCCAAAACTCTGTCAATTTTAGTTGTGAAAGCACAACAACGTTACCTCTGTACGAAGGTGATGTATGTGGGCTTGTACTCCAATGTATGAGAGTACGAAAAGGCAACTTCATATGTTTCACAACAAGTTCTGGCAAAGAAAATGGATGCATGATTGAAGAGTTATTTAACTGGCTATCAGGCACAGATAATATATAATCCGAATACAATAAAAGACAGAGAAGTTGTGCAACATCCTGTCGAAAACTTCTATTACTGCCAAACATAAAAAGAGCTGCAAAAGTGAAAAAGCAACAAAACAAAATGAAATTTGTAGAATTCATCAATATCAAATAATAAGGTAAGCTAAATAAAAAAGAATGATACCTCTTAAAATGCAATAAAACAATACTACGTCTTGAGAGAGAGTAAACCTTACATTACAATTATGATAACACATGTTTTTTAAAACATTAATAATGGAAATAACTGAATCTGGATAATAGTTATAACACTTTTCAACCTGAAACAAGTTTACAAATGCATTACAAATCTCTCATTATAAATAAATAATTAAAAAATTCTAAGTAAACAGAGAATTTAGAATATAATAAAGTTTAAGAAAAAAGATCAACACCAAAAAATTAATTATTTACATTCAAAATTAACAAGATTGTGTACATTTTAAATATTTGACATTAATGTTTAAAGTACATTAACATATACAAACCTGAATACTTACTTTTTTAATTACAATTCTAGAAATTTAATAATCAAAGAAAATTAATTTTAAAATGGATAGGTTTATCCCTAATGTTTTCTGGGCTAATTTCTAAACCTCAAACTTATTTATAAAAATCTACCATTTAGCACAATAAAGAAATAACATATTATCACCATGACACCAATAAACTCTAAGCCCCTTACAAAAAAATACAAGCCACTGAGGAACAATGTAATTTGCCTTAATCTGTAAACGTACTAACTTCTTATTTTTTCTGGCACCAAGGATGAAAATGAGATTCTTATGCCTACGTATTCATGCCTACGTTTTCTTAAAATCAATCTCTAAAAATCTGTTTTGAAAGACCCCCTTAAGTGTATACAACGGTTGAGCCTTGGATTCTTGACAAGAACCTAGATGTACATTTCATCTGTTCACTCAAATCTTCTTATCTTTTTGAAAACTATGATGAAAATGTAATAAAAAATAGTTTAGTTTGTTACTCAATAAGAAGGCACAGAGAACAAAAAAAGGCAATCATTGAATGTTATGGGAACAGAACTGGTTTCATGAAAAAGCACGAATGATTCAATAGTAGAAGTAATGCTGTGTAAATTTTAGTGAGATTTTCAGTATTAACTTTTTTAAGAAAGTATTTTGCACATATACTATACTGTACATGGGTTAATACACCAAATGTTCCGCAACACTGAGAAGGAACTGTAAAAGCAGACGTAGTAAAAATAAATAATATGACCTTTATTTCAAATGTGAAGTAGCAGATCACACTGTGTGCTCAGATGTGCTCCTCATGTATGCACTATATTTTTAGGGATGATAACATCAGTCATACAAAGTTAGGCATAGTGAATTTGTAGTAAACTTTTTAATACAGTTTCCATAAAAAGAGGTTCATGATATATTTTTTTACTTAAAATTTAGGAAATAAATATGAAATTTAACAAAGGCTATCTACTTTCATCCAGAAGCAAAACAAAAATATATCATTGAATCCTCAGTATAATTAGGAAACATTAATACTATAGATACAAACATTACAAAAGTCAGTATCTTACTAATCAATAAAATAGGTAACTCAGCTATTCAATAATCTGACTTTTAATAGACAAATATAAACTTTCATTTAAAACTTGCTTATGTCAAAAAGTTTTACTGTAACTCAATATTAATAGTCATTAATGAGTAACTAGTTCCTAACATCTTCCTCGCTGGTCTCTGTAAGAACTAAAAAAAATAATTTAATGATTACTAACCACAGCTTTCCGGATTATATTCAGACAAATATCAATTCCTTTTTGTTCTAAAAATGATAAATGAAGATGAGGGTCTTCCAACATAGCAGCTATTTGACTAAGAGCAGATCTGTGAACACGGGGTTCAGTGGTGTCTGCTTTGAGAACTTCCACAACTTGGCACAAACTGCTTATCTGAAGAAAAAAAAATGTGGTTCACATCATCAAAAAATTAAATTATTTATATAAATTAAATAAAAATTCTACCCACTTTCTACACCAAATTCTACCCACGCCAGAAGAATACAAAAATCAATCAAATTTTCCTCACCCTCACACATTATAATACTGGTTGATTTGCACTGGCAAATGAACCAATATTATTATCCATAGCATGTTACTGACAACAAAATCTACAGCACAGAATTCACTGAGTACACTTATTAATCTTGACGTATCTATACTACCTTAATGCAGATTCATACCTCATAAAAGCTGCTGGGCTTTCTTGGAACGGTAACATCCAAAGGGTTATCGAAGAGTGAATATGTACTTAAAGTCCTCACATGTAAAGATGCAACATCAGGTAACTTTTCTAAGGAATTTTCCTCTAATGAAACCAATGTTATCAAGCGTGATAGAGCTTCATTTCTTACAAAGTCATCAGTTGTAAACAACAAGCGAAGATTCCCTTTCAATACCTATGAAGAAATCAATAATTCATCAGCAAATATTTTACAATACTCAGCAAACGTTTTTTCTAAAACTGATGAAACTTACTTCAACTTTTGGAATACATATGGATTCAGCAGTTTTGGGATTCAGCATTTCCACAATGGTACGCCCTAAGTTAGTAGATTTATCAGCATAACATTCTAATAATGGCATTGTGGCAATCAACTGCTCAACAAATGTTTGCCACAAAGATGCAGGCATTAACATTTTTGCTTTAAGAAAGTGAATCAATATATCTGAAGAGTATTTACTAATCTGAAAAACAAAAACATAAAAAAGCACCTCAGCACTTTATTCCGACAAATTTGATATGAAAAATTACATTCTGCTTTCAAATTTTCTACTGAAAAATTAACAGTAATAATCAGTATATACTTATGTTAGCAAAGTTAACAAAAAATACATTAAATAACATATCATAAATAAAACAAAATAAAACAAAACAAGAAACATTCGAATATTTTCATTTATATTAAAATTAGTTGATTATTTAGTATCTTCAAACAAATTTGAATGACATACCTTTTCATCATCACTAGCTACTCCATGGCATATAATTTCTGTCAGGACATTGACTTGAAACAGAAAAGACAAATGAGAAGGTCCCCATGCAGAAGGATTATGTTGTTCTACTCCAAAGGTTGAAACAATGTAAGTATGGCAGATAGCATACATTTCATGTTTAATATCAACTTCAGAGTGCGTGAGAAGGTATAATATTATTTTTGTAACTTTTCTCTGTACATCTTCATTTACAGTCCACCTGAAATTGAAATCCATATTTTAAACATAAATCTTCCTTACAGTGAAATAAATTATGAATTATGGTAAATAAAACATATGAAATCGTAGAGGCATAAAAAAAATCTCAGAGAGAGGAATTAAACTATTCATCTATAAGCAGAAGTTAAACTGGGCAAATATACAAGTTTTATAATGATGTATCAGGTACATATGATTTGAATTTTTAACTAGTATGTGCATTTTTTCCACTCGTATCTGTATATGATATAGAAGTATTAAATGGCTCAGGTATAGAATTTGCTGATAGGAAAAGAAACAGTTTCACAGAAAAATAATTCTTACTTTCTGCTGGCGAATTAATTTTTTTAAAATCATTTTATAGTAATTTGTGAAAGATTATGAGATGAGATTATGAGATTATTTCATTGACTAAGGTTCATTGATTACGAAATAATTTACAATTAAAAAAATAAAAACTTAGACTGCACAAAATAAATCAAACAAAAAAACAGAAGACAATTATAAAAACTTATTGGCATGAAAGAAGCCAAGCAAAATATAGAAAAAAACTATATTTGGCTCTTTTCTCTCAAACCATAAGTAATGAATTTTTCTGAAGCAAGATCACCAATAGTATTCTCTTATAATATTGATAATTATATCTTAGAATCTGTCGTACAATTTAAAATTTAGATGTCATCTTTGATGAAAAACTGAAATTTAATTTTCATATTGATCATATAAGAAAAAAGGTTTTACATGAGCTGGGATTTGTAAAACATAATATGACAGACTTCTCTAATTCCAAATTATTTAAAATGTTATATTTCACACTTAAAGACTTTTGCTACATGCTTCCCACCTCGTCTCCTTTTCCTTTACACATCGATAAAATTGAATCAATTCAACACAATTTTTTTACTTATGTAGCTTTTAAAATTCCCATCACCTAGAATATCCCATGACTATTTGCAAATTTCTGAAATTTTGAACATTTTTCTTTTGTCATATTGAAACTTAACGAGATATTGTTTTTTCAAACAACCTTTTACATAATAATGTTGACTGACCATATTTATTATATATTATTTTGTGGAAAATCCCTGCAGGGAATCTTAGATCTAATAATGTTTTATTTTTACACCCCTACAGCGACAATGACAACATAACTAATGTTTGACATAATGCCCCACTTTGACGTATGTTTAGGCTAATAAATAAAATTAATGTTAATTTAAATATGGTTAGTTGAAATGAATTAATTAATTTGTTAAAACAAATGTTATTACAATATTAAACTATGAGCAAATGTAGTTAATGTAGCAGATTAATACATGCGCTAGAGTTTGTGGCTCGACGAAATGAGTTGGATTACCTGCAAGTTCAATGTGTCTATTACCGATTCCAATATGTCGCCTCTCAAGTGCGGTAAGAGCCCCACAGAGGACTGTGGGCATTTACACCACTGACTACCAAGACTATCAATTGATCAAGCCCCAAATTTTTTCAGCAGATTCACTCTGTCTTGGAGGGAAGTAAACGTTACAGTGAATGTGAGGGATGGGAGGTACCCCTGCACACAAGCACGCATGCACATGCTAAGGCACTCCCCCACACATACACACGGGAAAAAAAACACATGAAACCTTTGCATTTCAATAGGACATGCACCGGCTCACCTCAACGGGATACAGCATTAATTAGTTTAAAAACATTTGCTTATCCAACTAAAGGTCAAAAGATTTATGGAAAGAATTTGCTGGTAACCCTATTACTTACCTTCCCATTTTATTTGCACATATTTCCAAAGCAATCCTGACAAATGAGGCAGCTTTGTGAAATGCAAGACTCGGCAAAGCCTCTTCTGCTAAATCTAAAATTTTATTTCCATCCAATCTATCATAGTTTTTCAAGAAGTTTACTGTAGCTGCCATGGAAGTAGCAATGTTAATTGTGTTGTTATAGTGGCTGAGAACATCTATATACTGGGAACCTGTAAATTTCTGAAATGTCCATGTTCCATTTTAGTGACATACATGACAAGATAACTTAATTTAACTGAACAACAAATTCAATTAAGAAGATAAACAATTTATACAGCTTAAACTTTAATAAGGAAATGAAATAAAGGCTCTTCCTATTAATTTTTACCAACCTCACAATAACTAAGGAGATCTTGATGAAGTTCTGGCATCATGCACAAAAGAGAATAATCTAAGAGAGAAATAACAAGAGCAGATTTTAAATTCCTTGGAATTACAATGTCCGCAATTTCTAAAGGAACGGCAGACACAAGAAATCTTCGTGTAACTGCCAAAGTCTGAAGATAAGTCAAACGGGCTTCTTCTTCTGTTTGGGATGCTCTGTAAAAATATATTCCAATATTTATACAAATTAATGGAAATAGAAATGAACATCTATTAAGAAAAATTAATGATTCACATTGTTGCTTTATTTAGAACAATACACACACACACACACACACACACCCACACATGCACCCAGAGATATATATACAGAGAGATTGAGAGAGAGAGAGAGATTTATATATAAATATACCTTTTATGTTGTTTAATGGCATCGCCCAGTAATTCAAGTACATGAGAGACTTTTCCAACTACTTCTAAAATTGAAGCATCTTGGCTTGCCCACATCATATGTGAAATACATAAGTTTGATAGCTTTATGAGCTCTAATGTTAAATGAATAGAGCGATGGAAAATGGCCTGATGAAGAGCTTGCATGCAAAACATAGGCAAACTCATCTGCTGGAACTGCAGTAAAACTGAATCTTCAGCATCAGTATCAACGTCACACTTTCCTTTCTTCTTAACCTGTAAACATGTAGAGGAATCTATTGCATTCTTCTTTTAATTCAGACAAAAATATTTTTCAGATAACTGACACAGTCGACTGCGGTTATAGTGAACTTGAGTCACAGGTCCTAATTCACTTACATTTCAAATAAGCATAAGAAGATTCGATTATAGTCAGTGGCGTACCTTCTATTAGGTTGCAGGGCAGAGCCTAAACAAATATTTTATGAAAAGTAACAAATGCTTTTTTCATTTAAAAAAATTATCACTTTATAAAGTATTTATTCATAATTTGTTAATGAACAAACATGATTCGTCTGACTTTGTAGGTTTGACAACTTGTACATCCCACTCAATTGTGAATCTACATAAGAGAGAACAAAGGCTCTGGGCTTTCGAAGCCTCCAATGCATGTGCTGGACGTTTGCCCATAAGACACAGAAATTCTGTTCATACAAGCTGCTTGGTTCCTCAAAGGCCCACCTACGAGGGCCAGTTGGCAATCCTCGAGATCAGTAGTGGCCAGTGAGGGGCTCTCTCATGCCACGACACTCACTCACAGTCACTCTCTCACACACACGCTCGCGTACACACATACACAAAATATAAATTAGCCCAGCTTATTAGAGTGACCAAAGTCACAGGCACTGAAAGAAGAAAAAAAAATATATATATATATCTAATATATATATATATATAATTAATATATTTAATCTATATCATATATAGAAATTACTATTTACATATATTACATATATTACATTTATATATTACATATATATAAATTTTTTTTTTTTTTTTTGTCCTCCTCCTTCCATTGGATATAGCGAACCTCTGATATAGTGAAAAAATATTAGTTCCCAGAAGTTCATTATAACCGGAGTCATATGCATAAAAAAATAACTTGCATGTGATCCAAAATGAACATTGTGAATTTGAGACTTCATATTTGAGATGAGGCTAGAATCTCCACCAGCACTGATATAATCATCTTCCGACTGCCTGTCACAACTTGGTACCATTATTTGTTCATTTGTTAAATCATCATCAGTAACCGTTGCTTGACTTGATGTCTGTGACAAGTAGCTGGGAGTCTGACTTCTAGCACACAACTGCAAATAAAAAAAGAAATTTTTTCTAACACATTTTTTAATACTTCAACATTCCATGGAATTGTGACAAAGTACACTAACCTCCTGTTTAGAGTTTACCAAGGATGGGTCACTGTAATAATGAATTCTAATTAAAAGTGCCGCTGCAAGTTTATGTAAACATTTTAACATAGCAGAACACACTTTTTTATTAGTTCCAGGAGCAATTCCATCCAGACTAGAGAGGAAAATCTGTAACATTCATTTGACTGCTTAATGTCTACTTCCTGAAAAAACCATGACAATCTTGCCACTTAAGAAGTGAGATGTTGAAAGTCTTTTAAGAGAGGTTCCTGTCTTTTTTGCCAGTGTATTTTGCTTGTAAAGCAAAATACATAGACAGGAACCTCTCTTAAAAGACTTTCAACATCTCACTTAAGTGGCATTTTATATGTCTAATAAAATGCTTTGAAGAATAAAACAATTAATTTAATTCAAATAAGTTCCCTTGCATTTGTTAAAGGGTATTTTTTCTCTTTATTTAGTTGTCTTCAGTGTTTTAAATTTTTTTTTTTAATTTAATGTTGTTTTTTTCTTTTTCCCCAAAGCCCTCTGACTACACAGTATGTGCCTTTTAAAAGGAGCTTCAAACTCTTCGGACTATATATATATATACCTTTACAAGGGTAGGTCTCTGAAGAAACACTTCTGCTGGAAAATCTTGAAGCATCACATCCATAAAAAAATTGCATGTATGCAAGACAAGATCTGGATCATTCATATTACCAAGTGATTCTTCAACAGCTGAGAGAACATGATTGTCTGTAGCTACTAAGGGTTGCCATGGTAAATACATGTAATGTAGACAATTCCAAAATGTGATTTGTGGATCTTGGTTCATCTGACTTCTCATCTCACTGTAATTAAACTGAGAGAACTGATACCTATAAACAGACAATGAACTCTCACCAAAGTTTACTTTCCTCTGTTTACACTAGAAACAATTCTTGAAGAAATTCATGACTATTTTGAAGAATGTCAATAAAATGGGCAAGCAAAGAATTTAAATCTATGAAACAATCCAATAATTCGACAAACAACTTGTTGAGTGTAATACTTAAAACTTACACAACCACAGTAGTTGTAGTCAAAATAATTGATTTTGACATTCAAGTTATTTTAAACTAAAACTTTATGCAAACGTTTTTTCAAATACATTCAAATGCTTAAAAAGTGTACTACTTGCACAATAATGTGACCAAATGGGTTAAAATCATTGTATGTTTTAAGTAAAATGAAAGAAAAATAATTTTGTACAACTATTTACTACAACTAACACATCAAAACACCTCCGCATCTTGAATTTTTGTTTTACTAGTTAACATTTCTTGAACAAAACTGAGATTCAATTATTAAAAATAGAAGACAAGAGTTTAATGTTGAGTCTAAAAAACAAATAAAAATGCCATACACAGACTTCTTAAATCACTTGAAGTCACAACTGCATTTTCTTCTTTTTATCAACACTTCCCCACAAATATTGAAGAATTAAAGAAAGTACAAACTCTAAATGTATATTATTTTCTAAGAAAGCAAACAAATGTAAACAAAAATAAATGTAAGGAATCACAGAGGAAGATTTATGTAGTCACTTACCTTTGATTTTTTGCATGATGTGATGCTTGCTCAAATATTTCAATACTATTTTCTGATTCAGCAGACTCCTTTGCACTACTTTCTTCCAATTCCTTTTCAGAAATTATAGTTTCAATTTGGGAAATAATTATATTAACATTTGGTTCAGATTCATTCTTCAAGTTAGACAAAATTGCTAGAATGTTTGGAACACCAACTTCTAAAATTAAATTTTTCCCCAGCTTTCCCTAAAAATAAGATGGTTATTATTTTTTTCTCATTGCTTGCAGAATAGTTCACAGTAAATTTAATTTCATATTAATTTAAGGATAAATATGTATGGTTATAAGGGTGTGGTTATGAGAAAAGGTTGAAAATCCTACACAACCGCATTATCTGGAAATCAGATTCTTTTCCTTATATTCTGTTTAAGCAAATTGTTATGCTATGGATTAGAATCACTGAAAACACTTAATCAAATGTACTTCTAGCGAATTTCAGTAAATTCTGACTCCCAAATCTCACAGAATCCCTGTAATTATCTTCAACAAAGTTCAGTTACACTAGTAGAAACTTTCGAAGGTCAGAAAATGTAGTTCACAACTTTTATGCACAGCAATTGAACAAACCAAGAAGGTAAGGTTCAGATTTATATCCAATAAACATCAATTCTAGAACAATAATACAAACATTCAAGTATAATTCTTCAAATCTTGTTTCATTGAGATGTTCTGATCCAAAGGAAATTGAATACATGCTTTTATATCAGTACCTAATTACTAATTTAAACTTTCAATAACAAAAATTGATTAAAATGGCCACACATTACATTTATGTATTTTATATCAATTGCGAATCGAACAATGACAAAATTCTGGAATATTAATAAAAAGTGAATAAAGAAGAAAATCATATAGAAATTAAATTTTTATAAAAGTACAAAATCTCAAACTTAAAAAAAAAATTAAATATCTTTGTTGTAAAATATTCAACATCAAACCAACCTTTAGTAAAGTCAAAAGAACACCCAAAGCTTTTTCTTTTTGTAGACATGGCTCAAATCTAAACCACTCCAGAATTTTTAACAACAACTCTCTTCTTATTCTGTGATCATTTTCCTTGATAAAGCCAAGTGTCAACTTGGAAATGATATTGTCAAGGGCCCGAATTCTAATTTCCTCCAATCTATGACCTGTAGTGGTGAGGGATACAATATCAATGCACTCATTTTAACTTAATACCGGAAGAGCAGATTTTATTGTGATAAATGTATTTGGGCAAATATTAATAATTAAAATAACAAAATTCGTTTGCATACCTAGTTTATCAATCAAAACATGAAAAACAGCTGGCCCTGTCATCGCTACTTTCTGCTTCCGAGATTTAAAGGTTAGTTTCCAAGCTTCACACTGCTGAACTGTTTCATCATATTGTTGATTATTTACGATTATAAAACCCTCATTATGACATATCAACCTCACTACATCAATCTCTTTGAGGAGGTTCTTATGACAACTAGTTTCTATAATTGTCGTTTCGTTTCAAGATGAACAAGCGGTCATCCAACAAGCTCGAATTTCGAGCCTCGGAAATGGCGGGAGGAAACACACACGCTTTGAACAATTGATATCACAAAGAGCAATCAACAATACTGCTTGTTTGCTTCCGACATCGCCCCAAAAAGTGTTATTAAAATAACTGTTATAAATTATTTTCAAAGCTGTTTGTTTTTTAATGTTTTTTAAAACTCTGCAATTATTTGAGCGTTCATAACAAAACACGGAAATGTTGCAACTATTAACTGCTTAAGCGGGTCATTTAAACCGTATATTCCGTATGCGATGCTACTGCTCTCGAAAAGTAATGTTGTAAAAGTTGTGTTGTAATTCAGCGTTATTTTTCAATAGAAATCGAGTCGACAGTTCAATAATATTTTTAATAAATAGGGAATTTATTTAAATTTGAAAATGGAAAGAGATGAAAATATAATAGATATGTATGTTTCACAATCAAGTTCAAGTCCAATGTCTAGTGAAACCCCACCGCCAAGTATGACTAATGTACAGAATCAAGAAACAAATTATGATTTTAGAAGTACTTACGATTTTAAGAAGTTTACTGAAACTGGTCTTCGAGCAATTGAAGAAATTCGTATCCTTTAAAATCATTTGTGCAGATATTTATTATAATATAATTTTTATTTCAAAATTGAAAATTACATTTTTTTTAATGATACACTTCTAGGAAAAGTTTTCAAAAGCAGTCTTAGTCTTTAGTCTATTGCAGTTATAGTCACACTTGTGGATTAGATCATAGGCTGGCTAGACCCTATCTGAAGAACACAAAGCTTACACTCAGTTTAAACAGATAGAATAATGATTCGACAAAATCTAATTTAACAATTTGAAATCTATTATTAGGCATAAAATCTGTACATATGACAGATGTAGCTAAAAGTTCATTAGTAATTGAACTCTTGTGCTGTGCTCATGAATAATCAGTTACATTTAATGATCCCTTTTAGTCTCTTTATTCAATGTTTATTTTTCCCTGCACCTGAACCATTCATTATTTTAAAAAAGAATCACAGTAATTGCCTGTATGCTCTCTTTTGGGCACTTTTGAAATACCACATAGATTTTCTTTGTAACATTACAAATTAATAATTCTCAAAAAGGTTGCCTGATGACAGGGTATACTTCTTTATTTTACATTTTAATTTTCTTATGTATTTTATCACCATTTTTTTAAACTCACTTAATACATAATTAGATAAACAATTTAATTAAAATATTGTTTGGAAAAGATTCATAGATAAGAATTCCATGAGCCTTGTAGTCACAGTTATGGTTGAAATTATACCATAGTTAAAATTTGCCCTTCCTAAAGTTATATCAAAAAGTGGGAATTAAAAGCTTGAGATATTGACTTAACTCTTTGTAGCTCCTGAATTCCGTCATATATTTTCAATGTACCCTTCATTCAATGCATTTCAATCCAAAGTAATGGATGAAATTTTATACTCTGGTACTAAAAGCATTTATTGTATTAATGCAATTCTGATTGTATTAACATACACACTTTTTAGTTTTAAAAAAAGGATTTTGTTTCGTTTCTCTGTAGATAAACCAGTGGTCATTTCAGCACCTACAGGATCTGGAAAAACTGTTTTATTTGAACTGGCAATTACAAATCTCTTAATAAAAATGTCAAGTTTGAAACATGATGGAAATTTCATGATTATATATAGTATGTCGATCACAAAATTATAAATGTGCTGATTTTAAGTGTCTTGTTCAACCAACAAACATTATTTTCAAATGCTTTTCTATCATAGTGGCACCTATAAAGGCTTTATGTTCCGAGAGACTGAGAGATTGGCAATATAAATTTTCACCTCTTGGTTTGAAATGTCAAGAAGTAACAGGAGACAGTGATTCAACCTTGATAGCAAACATGTCTTCTTTTAATATAGTATTAACAACTCCAGAAAAATGGGATTCGCTGACAAGGACTTGGAAAGACAATAAGAAAATGGTGCAGACCATTAAACTATTTCTTCTTGATGAGGTCATAATAAGTTTCAATCATTTATTTTATTCTTATATATATTATATTATTATATATCCTATGTACATGTCACTTTGTATGTTTGTCACTTTCTCAGATTCATCTCTTAAATGATGAACAGCGTGGTCCTGTTTTAGAAGCTGTTGTAAGCAGAATGAAAACTATCCATGAAGCAATAAAAGATGATGAAAATCTAGAAAATAGAGACAAAAGAACTCTAGTACCTACATTCATTAGATTTATTGCTGTCTCTGCAACTATTCCTAATATTGAAGACGTAGCTTGCTGGTTAGGTGATGTTAACAACCCTGCACAATACTTCAGTTTAGGTGAAGCATACCGACCTGTAAAACTCCAGAAAGTAGTGATGGGATATCATTATCCACATCACACAGAGTTCCGATTTGACATGCAATTGAGTTATAAGTTGCGACAACTCCTTTTACAATATTCTGAAGGTAAACCTTCACTAATTTTCTGCAGTACTCGAAAAGGAGTTACTCAAACTGCAGATGTATTAATGAAGCAAGTAACATTTCACTTCAATAATGAACAAAAGAGAAAATTAGATATGGCATTAGACAATATAAAAGAAAATGCAATTAAAAAAAGCCTTGCTGCTGGCATAGGCTGCCATCATGCTGGTATGGATCTGAATGATAGGCATATTATAGAAGACTTATTTCGAAACGGAGGACTTCCAGTACTAATAACTACAAGTACTTTAGCAATGGGAGTAAATTTGCCAGCACATTTGGTTATCATTAAATCTACTCAACAATATACAAGCAATGGCTACCAAGAATATTCTTCAAATCAAATTCTACAGATGATAGGTCGAGCAGGCAGGCCACAGTATGATACCCATGCAACAGCTATTATCATGACTCAACAGGATAAAATTTTAAAATATGAAAGTTTAGTGTCAGGAACAGATATATTAGAAAGTAATCTTCACCATCATTTGGCAGAACATCTTAATGCAGAAATTGTTCTTTCAACAATTCCTGAAAAAGCAGTTGCCATTAATTGGATACGCTCTACTTTTCTTTATGTGAGAGCTTTGTGCAATCCTTCACACTATGGAATATCGGGAAATTTAAACAAGACAGAAATTGAAGGAAAATTACATGAAATGTGCATGATTGAAATGAATGCATTAGCAAATACACAGCTAGTGAAAATGGATGTCAAATATGTGTGGCCAACTGAGACGGGAAAATTAATGGCCCAACATTACATGTCTTTGGAAACTATGAAAATTTTCTCCAAAATTACTGGTAAAGAGACAATACCTGAAATGTTAAATATTGTAATGAATTGCCAGGAATTTGCTGACTTCAAATTGCGAGTGAATGAGAAGCGATCACTCAACTTCCTTAATAAATCTATTCGTTTCCCAATTAAAAGTTTAATAAAAACAAGTCAAATGAAGATAAACTGTCTTATACAAGCAGTATTTGGAGGTCTTGTTGTTCATGAACCATCACTTCAACAAGAAGCAATTCAAATTGTTCGTATTGGTATTAGAATTACTAAATGTTTAACGAGGTTTTTATCATTACAAGACAAATATTTGAGTTTACTCTCTGCCACAATTTTAAGTAAATGCTTTCAGTGCAATCTATGGGAAGATTCTCCACTTGTATCTCGACAACTTGAAGGAATTGGTGCAGTTTTATCACAACTCTTAGTGTCTGCTGGGAAGACTAGTTTTCGATTAATTGCTGAATCAAATCCACGAGATCTTGAAAGAATCATAAATCGAACTCCACCAATGGGTAACAGACTTCAAACAGCAGCTTTACACATGCCACAGTACACCCTTGATGTTAGAGAAGTTGTGGAGCAATTTCCTAGTAAACTAAATATTTCAATAAAATTGAACAATTATGAGGACATTAAAAATTTTAGTACCCCAGGATTTTATCATAATCTGGTAATTATTGCAGGTGATTCCAACAATAAATTATTATTATACAAACGATTTCAAGAAATATTGTTAATTAATAATGATGGTTTTTATTCATGGCTTATACAAGTAGAAAACAAGCAGTCATCTAAAATATTCATTCATCTTATCAGTGAAAACTGGGTGGGAATGGATGTAAAAACTAACATTACCCTCAAAGGTTCATCTCCAAAAGTTTTGTTAGAAAATGAAACTGTGAATAATCAACCAAATATAAAGGAGACAGTTGATGATAAAATGCATGTTGAAAAACAAAAGAGCAAGAAAACAATTCAAAACAGCATCCCGATCCATCAATTCCAAAAAAAGTCCTCTAGTATAAGCAAAAAATCTACAAAAAAACTATCAACAAAGTTAATAAAAAAGCAGATTCAAATTGACCTCTCGAAATATATTTTAAAGCCCAAAAATATAATTAAAGTAAATTCAACTTCTACTGTAGAACAAGAAATTCCTTCCTCTGAAAGGGCACCGACCAAAACAACTAATCTAGTTAAGCAAAGTGATAATCATACATACAATCAAAAACAATGTCTACAATCCACCAATTCACTTTCTAAAGGATTTATGTTCCCTAACGACAATGATGAAAACAAATCTGTTCAAAATCTATTACAAAGACCTTCACAAAGTGATGGAAATAGAAGTTCACCATCACAGAATCTTGAATTTCACATCCCTCAAGATAAAGAGATAAATGCCCAGTACAAAAATGGAAAGAATGACGAAGAGAAATTAACCAGCAATAATGACAATTCTCTGGAATCATTAACAGTTTCTCAAATTGTGATTAACGAGAAACTAAAATTAACCAAAAATACTCTATTATCAGGGGAAAATAAAGACTTCAACAATTTACAAACAATTACAAACAGAATAGAAGGGTCTGCAAGTCCATTGGTGCAAAGCTCAAGCTATACTCATCATTCAACACAGACAGAAAGTTTGGCTCGGAACAGTTACTCAAAATATTACCCTATTTTTGTGAAAGCTGCTCCTAACACAGAAACAAGGATAAAAAACAATGAACATATTTTAAGCACTGGTGAAACAAATAAATGGATCAATGAGAACGAAGAGATAGTAGATAAACGTTTAAACCCAACAGAAACAACAATTACTTTTGATCTTGGTATAGAAAAATTGTTAGAACCAGAAACCCAAGAAACAGAAAATAAAAAAACTGCTTCATATGCTCCAGACATTAGTGTGGTCCCTAAACCTAAACAGTTGGACCTCACAAATCCTGTCACAAAATTACTGTACGGTAACAGGTGCAAATTAGAAAACAGGCAAAATTCACCTACTTCTCATGCAAATTTCTCACGGTTATCTGAAATTTCACCAAACACTGTTTTTGGCAAACAAACTCATTTGCAAGCACAGAAAAATATTTCATCATTTGACTCTGAAAATTTTTATATTCCTCATGGTCAGGCTAATTTCATTCCAATCTCTCCAACTCCTCCTTCACAGAATCTTAACTGTACCCTTGATGCTTTGGAGTTTCTCAAAAATTCAGATGAAACATACAAAATATCATCAGAAAATAACTTCTCTAACAAGCAAATAATGGGCACAAACAAAAATTTGAATAGAAATACAGATATAAGGCAGTTTACTTCAGGATCAAAATTAAATACTAAAATCCAAAATTTCTACTTTTAATTCATAGCTACAAGGTTTATGAACAAGAGATTAATGGCAATTTCATGTATGAAACAATAATACACTCACTACCCATCACAATTAATAATTTGAAATGTAAATATGTAATTTTGTATTACACAATTCCACAAGAAATTGTCATTTTGAACTTTTAATAGTTTTAGTGTTTTATCTCTCACTGTGCACCAACCAACTCCATAATGCAAATCAAGTTATAATTCTCAACAGCGTTTAATAACTAACAAATATTAATGCTACTTTAGTTATAATTTAATGTTACTTAATTATGTTCTGAATAATACTATTGTCTTCCAATGTGTTTGTATCATGTTTTCTAATTGCATTATTGAGGCTTAAATAATATGAATATCAAATGTTGGATCCCAGAAAGTTTCTTAAACATTGTTTATAAGTATAATATAGTATTATGGTATTGAAATTAAACTCCCAAAATCAGAATTAATATAATTTATTACCACACTAATATAAAGACACTTAAATAGTCTCAAAATTGTTACAATCAGTCTTAAATCAATTTCAGTACATATTTTTGATCAACAACCACTAACATCTTTACGGGCTGGGTTTTTGCGGTACCATCGTGTCTCATTAGGATTAAATCCTTTTTCACTAGCACCGTACGTAGCCCAGGATGGAGTTTTTGCCATGTAGTCCTGTAAAATGTATTAACATAAAATATAAATACATTTGTAAATTACAAAATGTTGTCATTATTTATTTAGGGAATAAACTGATATAATCATTACCAAAGCTGTGAATTTCTTTTCTCCGTTACTGGAATAAAATTCTTGTATCAACTCATGGAATTTATCATAATCAATCCATGTCCACCAATCACCATTCACTTTAAACTGAAAAATTAAACAAAATAAAATAGACATTTCACAATTAACTCCACTCTTCACAATTTGGCTGTACAAAAATGATTTACTTCCACAAATCACATTTCTAACCTCAATAGCTTATCAACTTTGAAATGTGAAAGTGATGTTTAATATACAGTGGAAGTTTCAAAAGCTCCAGTTTACTTAAAAATTTTGTGTAATAATTTTACTGCAATAAACTGTTGGAGGAAAATTACTGTTTATGGTATATTGTTACTATCATATAGTTTGATTTTCTATGGCAAAACATGAAAATGTCATTGAAAAATTAATTTAATATTGAATCAATACATGTTAATGAATTATACAATAACTCAAAATAAAAGGTATAATTTATAACACACAAATCTTTATATGTTTTCTGAATCCCCAAAATATAATTTTAGCAGACAAATTTAATAATAATCCCACAGAGAAAGAAACCAATTACTTTTGAATTGTATATGCAATGTCTACTTCATTTTTTACGTCCTTTTCTGAAAACGCCGAAGTAAATATTTTCATTATTAAAAAGATCCGCATATTCGTACTCCCACACTTAAAACAATAAAAACTCGAAGTGTTCTTTCTTGCTGTAAACAATTTGTTTTTGTGAAAGGGGATGTGTATAAAAATGCCCTAAATTAGAGTTTATTACTCTTATTTAGTTATTTCAACCTTAATCTAAATAAGCAAGATTGAAGAAACATTGTAATAAATCATTTTCAAAAATCATATTCTCAATGAACTGTACAGCAATTGCAAAAATGAGTAACAGACAACAGATAATAACAAAGAATAAAATGAACATTTGAAGACAATGCATACACAATGCACTTACCTTTTTATGTGCGATTAAAACACAGTTTGAATGCTCATGTTCAGAGGCAATTTCATAATCATCTAACAAATTTGCTAATTTTTCCACAAATGATACTACCTCTTCATGCCATGGGACATTTTCCATACTTAAATTACTAGCCTTTGAAGTACCACAATATGTTACACCCTATGAACAAAATAATAAGCATTCATCAACAGGAATGGAGCAGAGACTTTAATATTAGTTTCAGTTTTACTTACTTTTACTTCAATAAAATCAGGCTTCCCAAAGCCAACCAATTTTGCATAGTTTTCTATCTCGTCAACATTCCATGCTTTTACTAATGTAAGACGGTAAACAGTTCGTTGACCTTTTTCAGAGAGAGCAATGAGACTGTCTACGAACCTCTCCCAAAAATCTTTAAAAAGGGGGCGATCAATTTTCTTTAAACTCTCCTTTGTACTGGCATCAACACTCACGTACAGCTGTGTCACTGGGCTCATTTCCCTGAGAAAGAAAAAATTAAATAAAAATTAATTTGCAAAATACAACTGTTAAAAATAGACACAAGGTAAGACTTCTGCAATGCTGCTTTGTATCTGTACATATGTTAGGAATAGTATCTGATCAGTGGAAGAGAAAAGAACATCACAAGTGGCTAACAACCTCAAGTTAGTGATCTCAACTATAACTATAAACTGGATCCACAAAAGCAATGCTGGAAATCCTTAGGGAGCATGAAGCCTGATTCTGGCAAGTTGGCAAACCTGGAGCACATTTCCAATGTGTCTATTAGTGTTTTGTTACGGTGTGGAAAGGTTGTGGCTTTATTTCGGTAATTACACCATTGTGCAATGCTGTATCACAACTCTTTAACGATAAATACAATATAAATACGCATTGTATTTCTGCTTCACGCAGATTTCCTTTTCTTCAACCAGAAATTTTGAAGAAATTGATTCATGCTGTCTGAAGAGAGAAATGGAAACCATCCATAAATACAATCTGCAGCAAACATTTTCTTGAGGATTTCTTTAGGTTAATATTAATTATAGTATTAATTTGACAGTGACCATTGCTTCCAACAGTGTATGTAAGTAAATTTACCTCAGCTGTATACATGCTTATAATTTCTTGCTTTTCTATGTTAGACCAGAAGTGAAAGTCATATTACTGAAATAAGATGCAGTTCCTTCTGTTTGATTTTCCTGTTCATTTCAAGGGAAAAAAACATCTCTGAGGCAACCATTAATGTGATTGGACCTTTTTAATGTCATTGTAAGTAATATTACAAGTTTTATATTTATTTTTCCATATCTATCTTTATTCCTCAACAATGATGATACCAAATATTGAATAGTTTGACCTCATTAATGAGTTTGTTGGTATCGCAGGACAAAGAAGGCCATTCTGATGTGGAAGTTGATTCTCAGTGCAAATCTCCTAGTAAACAAAAATGTAAGAAGACGGACAGGCTCTGTTCCACAGTCACCGACCAAAGCCATCAGGAGGAAGAATATTAAGCTTCTGCAAATGGGATTGAATAGCAGGAATAAGATTAGTAAAATAGCAAAATTAATCAAAGAATTGAGAAAGAAAAGACACTCAAATTCTCACTTGGAAGCAGCCCTTGAAGACAAGTTAACTGTTTTTTTTTTATTTTATCAAAAGCCAGTATCAAAATTCTAAATGTGATTAAAGGGGAAGTCAGTACAGTGACCTTGTGAAACAATTTTCTCTTCCTTTGCACTTATATTTTCCTAAAGCATAAAGTAGATCTGATCATTATTTTCATTACCTCCTCCAAATAGACTAAGGTCATAGATTTCTTTGGTAAATTATTGTGAAACAGCTGTTATTGGTGAAGTTTTCAAATATTTAAATGAAAACAGCGTCTAGATATCACTATGAAGGGATGTGCCCTTTCATATGATGGTATGTCGATAAGAAAGCATTTGATCTAGGATGCCATCAAGAAAAGATTCTCAGCTTAGGTCATTTTGGATGGTGTAGCATCTATGGAAGTAGAACTAGCATGGGAGGCCAGGCTCCAAAAATGTACAAATCATTCAAAAATTCTGAGTTCACATTTAATATTTTGAACTTCAATAATTATTTCTATGATGGCTCGATTAATTCTGTGATTGATTGTGAAAATTTACATGAAACAAAATTGCTAAAAGAAATTGTAAGAGTATATACCACTCATCGATTAAGAGCAGTTCAAGGAATGTGACAATAAATGAACATGGAAAGAAAAACTTGGTAAGACAGAAACTGAATATGCTTGTCACATTTTTTAATGTGTGATGATATTATATATTATGAGCTATCATTTTGTTTTACTGACTTTTAAAGATAAAGCAGTTCCCAAATATCCCCATTATTTTCAATTTTGAGTAAGGGATGTAGAAATGTAATTTATTATGTTCATGAGAGGGTACAAAACTGAAGAGCAAAGATGAATTTGATTGTTGATAGGAAGTTAGTTTAATGTTTGTTTCTTTATGCATATTATGCAGGTATTTTAAGAAAATTAAATTTCTTTTTTATCGAATTCATGATTATTTAGGAACATTGAGAAATTTAATTTTAATGCTATCTCATTTAAATTCATAATATTTATTATTTTTTATACAACTTGTGCTTTATTACTAATCATTCTTATTCCCTTTCGGTCCCCCGAAGAAAATTCAGGTTACTCTCATGCCCCAATACTGGTATTCCAATGTACCAAAGAGACAGAGATACACTCTGCAATATGGCGGCCTTTTTACTCTAGCGTCACATTTCCAAAGCATTGGGTGTTCTCTGCAATATATTCATAGAGTTCATGGACTCAAATACTGTCATTTTTTTATTAATCCCTAAATCCCAACAAAGAGACATTATGATAAAGCAGATTACTCATAATACAAATGTCACTAATATCTCACCTCTTGCACTTCAACTGTGATTTTATAAGAAACTATGCTCTTATTGTATTTGGAACAACAATTCATTTTCATCATTACAAAATTATTTCATTCATGTGTGCATGCACATGCAAATTCACCTGCACAAAAATACATTCATGCTTGCACATATGCTTTTCTCTGCCTGTTTTATAATACTATTTACATTTAGAACTAACCAATACTTCCGCTACAAGAGGTATATAACGCCCTAAGTCAATAACATTCAAAAACAATGATGATGAAGTGGCAGTCATAGAAAGAAAAATTACTACAGGCAATATCTGATAGTTGTAAGTGGAAAATGTGATGAAGCTTAAATTAATATTAGAAAGTGCAAATAAAATTTACAATCAATTCAAGTACCATTCATGAAAAAATATGTCAATATACAAAGCTTCGAACCAACTAAAAGGAAAAATGAAACTAAAATTCAAAAATGATGGCCTCTAGGCAATTTATTCAAAAGCTAATCACCTCATTGCATCTGGGAACTGGGCATTAGTCACAAGAAATGATGATATTCCCTTCTTGTGTAATAAGTTCACAAACTTATTTATCTCAGGATACATAATTGGTTCCCCAACAAGAGAGAGAGCACAATGTTTTGCATGTAAGCCTTCCTCTAATCGCTCAGGAAGAACACCAGGTACCCCTAAAATATAATAATTCATAATAATAAAAATTAAGATAATAACTTGTAAAAAATTATTTATGTTTCATTATCTTTTAAAAAATAAAAAAAAAGAACAAACTTGTGAATTTTCAAGTGCACATTTTTTGAAAGCCAAGCACAACTACTTCAATATTAATTTACCTTTAAATTGATAAATCATTTTGTAATGTTGATTTAGAGCTTCATTAAGAATTTCCTCCGGCTGATCCATTTTCCATTTCCACTCTGTTCCTACTGGATTAGAATGATGGCGCCAACAAAAAACACATTTATTGGCACAAGCAAGACTAGGAGTCGTCTCCATACACTGGTGGCTTTGAATACCATAAAAACTATGCTTATAGCATCCTCCTCTACCCCGCAACATTGACTGCAAGGAAAGAAGATTTAAAAGGCTCATCATTGTATATTAATTGCATAGTACATCATTTTACATCGACTTGGTAACTTATAAATTGTATATAGTGTTAATTTTTGTTATTACACCATTTTTAAGTTATCACACTTTGAAAATACTTGAAACTTATCACTGTGTAAGTCTATTACCAAATTCAAAATTATAATTATAATAATTATTATTATTGAATGTCATATTACTTGATCACAAACAATTTAGTGTACACACTCTCAAACATGCACTTCGAAATCTTACATTATATAAAATTTCTTTCGCAACAGTAATATCAACATCTGACTTTAAAAAATTATCTACTTACTTTTGTCCATCGACACAACTTAACTCCTGAGTGAGACCCTATTAAGCGATAACCTTGTTTTGTCAAGGATGCTCTTAGAGCAGGAGTTATCATTTCTTTTCCTACATCAAGTACTTCATCTTGAATTTTTGCTTCTTTCAAAGGCCCAGAAAAGCGACCCAATTCCTCCACATCTACAACACCACCTTCAGAATCACTTCCATCGTTTGAAGTACTATCAGATTCACTGCAAGTATTATCCTGGGGAGAAAATTTTACAATGCAAGATATTCTATATAACATTAAGTGAAAATTTTCATTATTTCTAAAAATGACCACACAAAAGCAAATTAACTACCACTACACTCACTTCTGTGTTATTACCACTGCCTTTGCAACAACATTTACTTTCTTTCTCCTCATTTAATAATTGCCACTTTTTTAAGCGGGACAACAGCACATTGCTCCAAGCATTAAAATCTTCTTCAATGCTCCAATTCCTGCTGTTTGCAGTATCTTCATTTCCAAGACCTAATCGAGTAACTCTGATAGCCTGCAATTTGTGAAGCCAGTGATCCACACGCTTACCTACCTAGGAAAGTTAGAAACAACACATAATTATGAATATGAAAAACTCATATGAAACAAAATCTTTATTCAGAATACTTAATGAATCCAGAAATACTTTGCTTCCATTGGTGCTTTTAAAAAGTTCGTTATAATAGAAACAAATGACAATTATAAAATAAACCTAATT
Organism: Gryllus bimaculatus; assembly: GCA_017312745.1. Taxonomy (NCBI): domain Eukaryota; kingdom Metazoa; phylum Arthropoda; class Insecta; order Orthoptera; family Gryllidae; genus Gryllus; species Gryllus bimaculatus. Next base: position 1,281,163 of record BOPP01000230.1, on the reverse strand, counting down.
ATTAAAAATTTTTTTTAAAAATTTAAACAGTTCAATATTGCATGACAAATCACATTCCACTTTATCTTTGAAATAGTAAGTATTTTCTTGTATAAACGAGAACTGTGCCTTTAAATTTTCATTGAAAATACACTTTATCTATGGTATTTTATTGTTTTTTGTTTTTTTAAGTTATTATTATTAAAATGAAATTTTATTGAATCCTCATGATTATTTTGGATTTAATCAACTTGACACCACTAAACATGCAAATGTAAAGGAATAACACACACAAACAAATCTTCCTAACGAATCTTGGTCAGGTTGGAAAACAGTTCATCAGGAAATTCAGTCACAGATTTAAAATAATCATACATGTTATCAAAACTTGTCAAACTTTTCTAAAAACTTGCGATATTTTCGCATCCCGAAATGATTTGTTCGGACACAGTGACAAAGGTTAAAAATCTCAGAGTCTCTGGAAAACCAGGATGTATGGAATCCGTATTACAGAACTAATCTTACAAAACTCAAATGTACTTTTTAAGTCTTACATGTAATACACGCAACAAACAAGCAATACTTACAACATTGAAATGTTCTGAATACTGTGAGTTTCCCAGTCCAAACACTGCATACTTCAAGCCTTCCAACAAACATTTCCCCATTCGAAAGTCGGTAGATGCTTCTTCCAACCACTTGTAAAACCATTCTCCATCAGGTGGAGGTGTACCATCAGTGTATGTTGGCAAAATAAAAACACACACCGAACGCCCAGACTTCTACACAAAGGGACCATAAATAACAACATTACTTTTTCTCAATTATCTCATTGAAAATAATCAACGATGCTACAGAAGAAAATAAGTTTGGTTACAGTTTAGTATATGGTACACTCAAGCGTGGCGGCAGGGCTTAAGGTCTAATTACTGTATGTGCTCTAATAGAAATGAATAAAACTTACAGATAGGCAATTTTCATGATTCGCCCTTCATTTACCTTGTCCCCGCCGCACTGTAATGCCAATTTACATTCAAAGTGAAAGTTTTCTCGCTTAGCTTGCCCGGATCCAAGTCACGGCAAGACCTTCAGCCCTTGCATTTACTATAAACATCCTCGAGTCTATCCAACGCATAATTACCAATTCACTTTAATAAGACATCACTTTTCAAGAAAGCCTCCAGAATTCTAACTGCCTAGTTAACGGCGGAACGGCGCGAAGTGCAGGTTTAAACGACTTCCTTATGTTTTACCGTATACTACATTTCAGCCAACATATTCTGAATATAAACTGAAAAACAACTTGTACATTACATTACTATTCACACTCACCTCATTGACAAGTTTATCTTCAGGATCATAAGACGATAAATTCACAATTTCAGCCCTGAATCCAATTTCTGATAACTTCTTAGATAAGGATATGCTGAATTCCTGAAAATATACCAGTAAATATATTGAATAAACAGTTCAAACAAATACATTTAAAAACCTGCAACCTGCGGCACCTGAATTTCAAAACACAATCTTATGAAGGTTTAAGACTTTCACATGCCCTTCTGACTTTACAGACCTGTAAAGAACATTACTGATCTGTAAAATAATCATTGTTACATAATAAAACACACACAAATGGTTTAAAGATTTATTTCGGAAAACAAACCTCAGCTTTTCCTGTAAGAGTAGCATAAAATATTTTAATAATTTCAACACTTTCTTGATGTGATTCACTTGTTTTGTCTGTTTTGGAACAACATCCTCCATCCTTCTTACATTTCTTCTTTTTCTTTTTAGAGTCTTTTTCCAAAAATGTACTCGAATTTATTTCACTAACGTTCACAATTTTACTATCATTTTCTTTGTAAGGAATTGTTTCTATCAGAGGTACATGTTCCTTCCTAGCACATGCACACCATATCACGAACGTTAAAGCACCTATCAATATAGGCACAAAAAGTGTCCCAACCAAAGGAATCCCAAAAACGGAATACATCCTCTTTCGTTACTAGATCCACGTATTTAATGACCAAATAAATACAAATAATTATAATTAATTTATCTTCGTCATTTGAAAGGACGAGGTCAATACTATGGAATTAAAATAACACGAAAAACGGCACACAAAACAATACTTATGAAAATAAAAATAACACACTTCCACAAATAAATTTTCCTTCCCGTGCGGGCCGGCAACGAATTTGAATTTTTATTAGGCTTAAAAAATTTTCACCAGAACGCTGATTATTTCCCAATAAATCTTTTGTAAAACGGAGATGAATGTTACTGAAAATAAGTCAAAGAAATCGAACTGATATTCATATCATCCAGCCAAATGTTCAGAAATTTACAAACGAACAACTAGTCCTCCACGAAAGAACACCGTCCCTCTGCATTGTCCCATCTACTCAACAATCCAAAACCACCCCGTGCGCCTCAGAGAGTATATTGCGCCTGTCGTGCGACTCCTGCAGTCAGAGCACAGTCCAATTTCAACACTGTGGCACTTACATGTCTCTTGCTTGATGGAGAGGGGAACACTATCATGCAATCAATCGAGAGCTTCGTTACGACTGAAATGTTTGGTATTGGAGCTTCCGATTGGGTGGTAGTGTTCCCCTCTTCTTCCAGTTCGTTATCTTAGAATGCCACTACGTTTATATTGGGGTGTACTATCTGCCGCCGTTAAGAACAAGCGAACACGCACGTACACAACACATTTTTATTCTTTGCCGCAGAGTTACCAATGTTTATATCAAGGAGGTTATAATGTATTATAACCTATGAGAATATATTAATGTTTAATTTTTTTTAGTCCCTTATTTAATTTTGTTTAGTCCCTTATTTTAAATTATGGATAACCACAGTGAAAAGCACAGAACAATAAAGGATAGAAATGCACCCTCAATGGTAAACGTCGGAAACAAAAGTCGCTCACAGCACTCCAAGTGGCCTAGCAAAGAACTACACAAAACCGCCCACCCAGCGTAGCGTATGAAAGTTAATTTCACTCAATCGTCTTCGCGAAAGTTAATGGATATTAATAGGCTACATTATACTGCAATTTTTCTCAAATATAGTAATTATCTATTTTCGTAATGCACTTGGGTAAGGTCATAACTGAGGAGAGTCATCTAATTACGTGGTAAGGGCAGAAATGAAGAAATCAAAATGAATAAATAAATAAGTAAATAAATCATTACCTATATTGTACAATTTATATTAAACAATATTCAATACAGACTTCAACATTTTAAATTTGTAACCTTTTCATGACCTTTTGTATATTTTTTTAGTTTCTATTTTTTGTTTTTCATCTATTACATATTTGTATATTAAAAAACACACAAAAGTAAGTTCTTCGGATAAATCACTTAACAAATAATGTATCATCAGATGATTTGGAATTAAAGCAAAACCTTCTTTCCAAATTATTTTAATGACTATTTGTTTTCTAGAAATGTATGCATATATTCATGAACATTCTTTAAAAATATTACATTAAATAACAAATCATAATAAATCATTACATTACAAAAAATACATATTTTCCTTATAGTGTTATGTGAATATAGTACGCTACAAATTTCATACAAATAATCGTGAATGACACTTTAAATTAAATGCTAACCTCTATATTGCGAAACATCATTGTATTCCACTAAGACCAGCAAATCGAAATGGAAAAAACTCGAAACTGTTGTTATTGTGTCCGCTAAAACAAAATATCTTGAAACGCGAAACACACACATGAACGCACAGAACACTAAAGGAACTCATGAACGTAACCAACAGCAATATGATTCACTCTTCCGCCATGTGGAAAACGCAGGCAGGCTGGATGTGCCGTACAAAAAAACAAGCGAAAACCACTAACCAATCATTGCTTCATATTCTTTCAACTAGCGCTCCAAGTGGCCTGGCAGTGTGTTGCCAATTTCTCTATCTCACCTTCACCCCTGTGATAAAGGATAAAAGCGTGTGCGTGAAAAGTGACAAACATTTTTTCACATAATTTCATTCGTGTTACGACGTTTCGGAGACTGTTCTGTCTCCCTCATTAGGTACAACTGAAAATTTAATTATAAAATTTTAAATAAAATTTAAAAAATTGGATTTATGAAAAATTTAATGAAAAAATATGATTAAATTTTCAGTTGTACCTGATGAGGGAAACAAGTCTCTGAAACGTCGTAACACAAGTGAATTCAATTATTATGTGAAAGAATTTTTGCACTTTTCATGGTAGTTGTCCACATTTTAAAATAAGGGACTAAACAACAAATATATAGAATTATATTGTATCAACAAATTTAAAAACTTAATATTAATTATAACCTCCTTAGTTTAAATAGGTATGTCCACAAGGTTTGGCGGGAAAGTGTTGGATGATAAGCTCTGGTGTGTATAAGCGTTTCCTAGAGCATTAGTACGTATTTGGCTGTACTATTACGAGGTTGCCGAGACTTGTTATATAAATTACAAACGCGAATTTCTTGTCACTTTTGTTATTTACAAGAATATTTGCTTCCATTCGGTGTATGATTCAGGCTGCACATCTCGTTCACAAATACTGCTAGAGGTGACACAGGGCATCAACTGATGTCACTGGAAAGCATCATGACCGGCAGGTCCTAGGTTCGAGTCTCGACGGTTGCAGGATTTTCGGCACTAGGTAGATAGGTTAAATTTAGTCGAAGTATGGAGGGTAATTCTAGTGACGGGCAGTTCTGACCGGTAGTTTTCCGGGGTTTCTCCGATCAACACCAAGCGAATACCGGAGCAGTACCCAAACAAACGGACCGCGCGCTATCTTTCCTTCCTCATCCCTTACACACTTATACTTACATGCACAACATTAACAGTTGCCGAGAGACCAGTCAGGAGCTTAGAGATTGTTCCGGCTGGGGCGGTGCCCCGCTAACGGGATATACCTACTTAGGGAGCACCCCGCTACCCGACTAAATAGGTCGGCGAATAATAGGTTTCGCTATTCAGCGGGGAAAGATTACAACCACCTCCAGAGGAAAATATGCACTACTCTTACGGGAACTAATGAGAGCCGTTGACGCTCCCGAAATCATTAATCAATAGTTCATAAATTTGATTTAAAGAAGAACTATTCTATCAGACATCTATCAAGAGACTACCTTTTCATTTCGAAAATTGTTGGAAGTAAATATCATGACTTGATTTCAAGCAATGATGCTTAGGTGTCACTTTATAATAAAATTAAATGTGTAACTTTTCAATCCACCTTTTATCGGATATGAAAAGTGACAATTCAACGAAATTTGAGCCCTTGTGTTAATCGAGTACGTGTTTCTCCCTCCGTAATTTTTTTATAAACTGTCAGATTTTAAAATTGTTTTTAGAAAATTGTATCAGCTATTATGATAGAGTAAAATATACCTACATTATTTTTCATTGTGTAGACTTGTAGCATACGTGACGACTGTCTTCATGTTGGAATTGCTATGCGGAAACACCAAACTTTTCTCAAATCCACTAAAAAAATATAAGATGTTACAGAATGACTTCAACAGTGTGGTGAAATGGTCGAAATCTGGGTTGCTGCCTTTAAACTCCAATAAATGTACGGTCCTCCATCTAGGAAAAAATAACCCAACTATAGCATTGAAAGTCGCATCCTCAATTATACGACAAAACAAGATGATCTCGGCGTTCTTATCACTCGAAATTTGAAATGGGATAACCAAGTTGCTGCTGTTACCAAAAGAGTCAATAAGCTATTATACCTGATCCGAAAGGCATCATCTACATTGCAATACTGACGTATACGACGTATATTACACATAAACTAGAATATGCTAATGTGGTTTGGTCCTCTTATTATCAAAAATATTTAAAAAATATTAAAAGAGTACAATGGCAGATTATCAAGATCCCTAGAGAACTATATCAATTGCATTATGAAGGAAGACGCGGTGAAATATCACTTCTGATATTAGAAGAGAGAAGAAATAGGAGTGATAGTATAGAAACTTTTACAATCTTGAATGAATATTATAAAATTATTTTCTAAATATTTATCATGAACATTATAAAACGTTTTTACTAAACGTACGGAATCTACACTTCACGAGTGGTAAATCCGTGGAAATCCCTTCCCGCACACTGTTTACAAAAGAAAACCCTGAACGCCTTCACGGATAGTCTGGATACTCAAAATTAAGTTTGTGATAAAGTAATGGCAATTTAACTGTAAAATGGTTATACCACGAACGTGATTTATTTTATTACACCGTTGTACCCAACAGCTTCTTGCTGCCAAAAAATACTAAGTACACAAAATAATAATCAATCATTCATCAATCATCCAATCAATCATCAGTCATCCAATCAATCGTCCAAAAATCATCAATCATCCAATCAATCATCAAAAAATCAATCATCATTAACAAATCATCAATCAACCAATCATCAATCAATCATCAATCATCAATCACACATCAATTATCAATTATCAATCATCAATTATCAACCATCAGTCAACCATCAATCAATCGCCAATCAATCATCAATCAATAATCAATCAATCGCCAATCAATCATCAATCAATCATCAATCAATCATCAATCATCAATCAATCATCAATCGTTCATCATCAATCAATCATTAATCAATTAATCATAAATCAATCATCGTCAATCATCAATCAATCATCATCAATCAATCAATCAATCATCAATCAATAATCAATAATCAATCAATCATCAATCAATCAATTATCAATCATTTATCATTAATCATCAATAATTCAATCATCAATCAATCATTAATCAATCAATCATCAATCAACCAATCAATCATCAATCAATCAATTAATCAATCATCAATCAATTATCAATCAATCAATCGTCAATCAATCATCAATCAATCATCCATTATCAATTATCAATCATCAATTATCAACCATCAGTCAATCATCAATCATCACTCAATAATCAATCGCCAATCAAACATCAATCAATCATCAATTATCACTCAATCAATCACCAATCGTTCATCATCAATCAATCATTAATCAATTAAACATAAAGCAATCATCGTCAATCATCAATCAATCATCAATCAATCAATAATCAATCATCAATCAATCATCAATCAATCAATAATCAATCAATCATCAATTATCAATCGTTCATCATCAATCAATCATTAACCAATCGTCAATCAATAAATCATAAAGCAATAATCATCAATCAATCATCAATCATCAATCAATCTTCAATCAGCATCAATCATTCATCAATCATCAATCAATCATCAATCCATCTTCAATCATTAATCAATCAATCAATTATCACTCAATCAATCATTAATCAATCATTAATCAATCATCAATCAATCATCAATCAATCATCAATCAATCATCACTCAATCATCAATCAATCATCAATCAATCATCAATCAATCATCAATCAATCATCAATCAATCATCAAT